>LBNU01004842.1:100654-112439 GCA_014162995.1 Artemisia annua
AACAACTAATGGACAACGTGAATGATATATCCAATCATATTAATATATACACTTATATTATTATTAACGTTATTTGTATATAAAAGAGTCGTTGACTCGGGAAATGCTTTATAAACGGGCAGGTCATGCCGAAATTTACTAAAATTATTTATTATCTTTACCATACTTTACCAAGTATATTCTTATTAATATTTTGAGAAATGGGTAAAACCGAGACTTATTAGTGATTTTCATTTTATTCGATTGTGTCTTTATTTTCTTCTATTCTTTTCTTTTCTTTTCTTTTGACGAGTATTCTTCGAGTCTTCTTTTGTCTTCATGTATGTTTCGAGGGTTCGCCGACTTATTCTCTTCTATCTTTCTTCCACACGAGACTACTTTTGGAAAATGTTTTCTTTCAAACGCCATTGTCTTTTATAAAACTTTATTCAAGCATTAACTATTAAAGTATTCGAGTACTATTGCTAAGTTATGATATTTATATTGATTAGGTTGTGCTGAGGATTATATTGCTGTGAGGCATATTTGATTGGTTGATATATCTCGTTTCCTGCTATTGTTAAGGTGTGATTCATAGCCCCACTTTTTATCTTTTAAATTTTTATAAACCCATGGGGTGAGATACATGCTTTAAATGTTTTCTGAGCACAAGTATTTTTGGTATGCTTTCCTGAATGGTATGCTTTTCTGACGATGTGCTAAGTAGCTCTGCCTTGCCTATGCAAGACCCTCAGATCATGAACCATTAATCACTTGCGAGTGAACGCGAATATAGGGATATAGGCCTATAGGAATTGACCCTCCCACTCCTTTTGCTAGATAGGCAAATTGTGGTGTACTATATTCGATTTGTCGAGTAAATGGCAAGTGCTCGAACTTGAGGGCACTGTTATATTATGAAATTCCGCGGTTATATTGATATTATGATTGTGGTTAACGTTTGCGTGTCATGAGCTTAGCATCATCAACAATGTTATATGCACAGGGATGCCTCTATACATTGGTTGTTATCTTGATTACCCGATATTAGCATATGTTGCTCGTATCTTATGATTAAACCTTGTGCTCAACTTTATATATTTAAACCTATGGATTACACTCAACCTTTGTGTTGACTTTTTAAGCATGTATTTTCAGGTAATAATGTTTAGCTTGGCATGATGACAAATTGGGCGTGGAGGAGTGGCTAAGGCTGGAGGGGCGTTTCTGTCACGGCAGCTTATACTACTTTACTACCCTATTTGCATGTCATTCGTAAAACCTTTTGTGTCTTATACTTTTCCGCTGCTAAAACTTTGTCTATTTTCCGCTGCAAACTCTATTTACCTTTTTTCCGCCGCTATTTGACTAAAGAGTCCTTGTACTCTAAACGGTTTTTAATTCGAATGATATGTTTTGGTCACATTTCAAACGTCCCGAGTTGTGGTCGTTTACTATAAATGTGCCTGGTTTCTATTTTCGTAATACCCCCAGCACGATAGCTGCCATATTTGAGTTGGGGGTGTTACAGAATGGTATCAGAGCCAAGGTTTATAGTGAACGAGCTCGCACTCGACTATAAACTTTTTCCTGGAGTCAAAATGTTTTGAGACAGAAAGCCGCCAGCCCTTCATGCTACTTCGCGCCCAGGTAATTTATTTAAACTTTATATTTATACATGCCTTGATATTATGATTTAGTTGGAATTTCCCCACTATTATGCTATGGCTTATAAAATGTTTTCCGCGAAAATTTGGCTAGTGTTTTTATACCTTCCTTATGCTCTTGTAGAGTATAATGTCTGTCCCAGTCCCACCCGTTGTTGACTCTTTGCTATTAGAAGATGAGATGGAGTTAGATGATGATGTTGGTTTGGATGATGAGGTAGGTTTAGAGATTGGTGTTGGTTTGGATGATGAGGTAGGTTTAGAGGATGATGTTGGTTTGGATGATGAGGTAGGTTTAGAGGATGATGTTGGTATTGATGATGATGATGAGGAGGATAGTGATGATGATGAGGATGATGATGATGATGAGGAGGTTATGGATGAGGATCAGGATGTTCCTCCCTTGCCACCTTCGCCTGTGTATTCGGATGTGACTTATGAGTCGGATACGTCTGAGGCATTAGGGTATGCGCTCGAGGGATCTCAAGAGGCTTGCAATCCCCACCAGGCAGTGTACCTGACCGATGTAGTATAGTGAAGTGGCAAGTACCGGGGGATTGATCGTTCTCTCACAGGGAATAGTGTTCGTTAGGCTAAAGGCTACTCTAATCTAGGTCTAAGGGTGGAGGAAGATTCTTTTTTGTATTTTTATATTTTATGAAAGCAGTAAATCTCTGGTTTAGGAGGAGAGGGCGGAATTAGTTGCTAGTCAACTAACCCAAGTTATCTACTTTAAACTACTTATGTTTTTGTATTTTTTTTTGGTTTTTTAGACTAGGGTTCTACAGGGGAAGTGAAGCATGTCTACCTATGATGTATTACTCCTTGCTAGCTATCCAATTCTACCTATTGAATGTAAACCTTGTTTTAATTGACGGGTGTATTCCTAATAGGTCGTAGGGAGTGCGTTCAATTCCCTAACTCTATAAGTTCCTACCTCATTCATGGCGATACGTCAAGTATCCAAACCATGAGTTCTTAGATAGCAACCTACGCATGAAATACTACCTTAAAATCAATAACGCATATATGATTCACGTTTCTAAAGACGTTCAAGCATGTTACCATATAGGAGATTAGCCAGTTTTCTTTAGCCTAACGTAGATGAAACATTCAATCAAACAAGAAACAATAGGAAACAAGAATTATAAACTAAACCAACTAGATCTATTGACTTTGTCACTACTTTAATTGATAGATATAGACAGTCACATCAACAAGCCCTTAATTGATGGCGATAGACACACACATCAACCAGAAATCAACAAGATCTAATTAGTTATATACAAGTTTCACACAATCATAGATAGACACAAGGTGATTTAGCAAAGCATGATTAATAAAGAACAAGCAACAATAGTTATTGAAAACATAATTGAGATTGAATCAACAAACCAATATATGATGTTTATGGAGTGATTTGGGACCTCTAAGTTGCTGGAAAATCACCTACCCTAACCCTAAAATCGGACCTAGGGTTGGGGGCTTACAAAAAGTGAAGTTATAATGTTATATTTATAGGCTGATTTTCTGTCGGCAAGGGTTGACGGCGTCACAGCTAACACGTGACGGCGTCAAGACCACTTTTCTTCACCAAGTTGTAGATCTCTTCGTTCTCTTCGCGTGGCCTTTTGAATCACCAAAAACGGAGTTCGTATGCAAAAGTTGTGGCCAAAATAGTAACAGCTACCCCGCGCGCACGTTGTGACTAGTTAACATGTGATGGCCTTCGCTGACGCCGTCACCAATTTGCACTACGAACTCTCTGGCCCGTCCAGGTCTTTTTTCCATCTCCGAACTTCACTTGACTCTGACGGCGTCACCCATTACAAGGGGACGGCGTCAACTCCTGCAATCTTCAAGGTCTTTTGAGTTTTTGTTCTTTTCCGCACTTTTTAGCTCCAAAAACGCCCGAAAACGCTCCTTTTACGATTTTCCCTCCAAAAGTACCTAAAATGATAAAAGAAACGACTTTGGGTGAAATCCATACCAAAAACATACGAGTTAGGACTCAAACCGACCCCTAAAAACGTAACATTTTTCGTCTCATCAAATTTATAGGCGAGGAAAGAGGCATGGCGACCCGAGCAATGCTCAGCTAGACACAGAGGTGATCAATGCACTAATAAAAGTTACCAAAGACATCAAACATACAAACTTTAATCGATGGGAAAGCAATTTTAAGGCGAATAAAACGGTCGCTATCGCGTAACTACTGGCCATCTATCCTGATGGATTAAAGCGTACTATTACAATAAAACAAAACTATCTAATGAATTAAATATACATGCAGGACCTTCTTACAGCTCTTAGAATCTTCTTTTGGGCGTGTCTTGGCACTCTCCTTCAACTGTTGTCGACTTTAGGGTTTGGTAAAAGGTCTCTTAAATTCGTGTAGGTCTTGGGTATTTATAGTTTCTGTCCGAGAGGTCGATGCGGCGCATTGACTTAACTTCGTGTGGGGTCCAAGATTAATATATTCCAGAATATTCGTACACCGCCTTCAGATGCAGCGTATCTTGATCTTTGATGCGGCGTATACATTATAATCATGGATTCTTCATCTGGTGAAATCTTGGTAGAGATGCGCCGTTCTTCATGAGTAGATGCGGCGTATCTGGAGTAGAACAAGTTCGATCTTCTTCGTTGACCAAAGTTTCATATGCGACGCATGTCAGAATGACATGTGGCGCATTCTTCAAAGTCAGGCAATGGTCTTCGAATTCATCTAAGTATGATGTTACGTCGTATCTGTTGAGTGAGATACGGCGTATCTTCTGAGTTCCAGTAGACTTTTGACATCTTGCTCGTTTTGCTCCATTTTTAGTCCAAAATCGCCAACTTTCACCAAATACCTGTTTTTGCCTGAGAACTACAAAAGTAAACATAAAGGCACCAATTCTCAAACATAAAGTAATAAAACAGGTCAATAAGATAGGATAAATGGTGATAAAAATATGTACTTATTTGAGTTCATCAACCATCAAACCGAACTCAGATTTCCTAAACCACAACAACAACAACAATAACATCTGACGGCCAATTCGATGTTTTACTAAGGTCCTACACCTCAAGAATAACAATGCCAACAACATTTACACATCTTGACAACCATCTTGACAACCATCTGACTTTCGAACAACAACCTCAAGTATCCTTTGCCAAGTGCAATCCCTAACCACAATTCTCTCAGATTTTTCATCGTCATTCCGAAGAAATCAACAGGAAGATGCGCATGAATCCCTGCAATGTTTCCTTGATAGACTCAAAAGTTCTCTAATTAATTCAAAAGTAAAGGACGATGCTCTCCCTTTTACCCTGAATCATGTGAGTTCGTTTTTAACCTATACACACGCCATTTTATTTTAAGACAAAAAAAATGTTTCTTAAGACACGCCATTTTATAAACACAAAGTATCATGCATCTGGCAACTGCAATCCTTAACCACAATTCTCTCAGATTTTTCATCGTCATTCCGAAGAAATCAACATGAAGATGCTCATGAATTCCTACAATGCTTCCTTGATAGACTCGAATGTTCTCTAATTAATTCAAAAGTAAAGGACGCTGCTCACCCTTTTACCCTGATTCATGTGAGTTCGTTTTTAACCTGTTTGAAAATACTCGCTAAAAGGTATATAATCTCACTAAAAATATTTTTAATGAAATATGATACCTTTTAGCGAGTATTTTCAATGTACCTTTGAATGAGCTGATGGAGCTAGCGTTTGAATTATGGGCTTAGCATCAGTTAAAGGGTCTTGGCCAAAATAGCCGAGTCTTACCTGGTTCTAACTGGGTCTTAGCCAGAATAGCCGAGTCTTACCTGCATCGAACTGGGTCTTTGTCAGTGACTTCGAACCCCTGTCTAACCTTTGTCAGTCCTCACTCCTCAGGTTAAAGAACCCATCATGGAAGACCTTCAAACCGAACCTCAGATTTCCTAAACCACAACAATAACAATAACATCTGACGGCCAATTCGAGGTTTTACTAAGGTTCTACACCTCAAGAATAACAATGTAAACAACATTTACACATCTTGACAACCATCTTGACAACCATCTGACTATCGAACAACAACCTCAAGTATCCTTTGCCAAGTACAATCCTTAACCACAATTCTCTCAGATTTTTCATCGTCATTCTGAAGAAACCAACAGGAAGATGCTCATGAATTCCTACAATGCTTCCTTGAATAGACTCGAATGTTCTCTAATTAATTCAAAAGTAAAGGACGATGCTCTCCCTTTTACCCTGATTCATGTGAGTTCGTTTTTAACCTATCTGAAAATACTCGCTAAAAGGTATATAATCTCACTAAAAATATTTTTAATGAAATATGATACCTTTTAGCGAGTAATTTCAATGTCTCTTTGAATGAGCTGATGGGACTAGCGTTTGAATTATGGGCTTAGCATCACTTGAAGGGTCTTGGCCAAAATAGTCGAGTCTTACCTGGTTCTAACTGGGTCTTGGCCAAAATAGCCGAGTCTTACCTGGTTCTAACTGGGTCTTGGCCAGAATAGCCGAGTCTTACATGAATCAAACTGGGTCTTTGCCGGTGACCCCGAACCCTGTCTAACCTTTGTCAGTCCTTACTCCTTAGGTTAAACAACAGGAAGATGCTCATGAATTCCTGCAATGCTTCCTTGATAGAATCAAAAGTTCTCTAATTAAATCAAAAGTAAAGGACGATGCTCTCCCTTTTACCCTGATTCATGTGAGTTCGTTTTTAACCTATTTGAAAATACTCGCTAAAAGGTATATAATCTCACTAACAATATTTTTAATGAAATATGATACCTTTTAGCGAGTATTTTCAATGTACCTTTAAATGAGCTGATGGGGCTAGCGTTTGAATTATGGGCTTAGCATCACTTGAAGGGTCTTGGCCAAAATAGCCGAGTCTTACCTGGTTCTAACTGGGTCTTGGCCAGAATAGCCGAGTCTTACCTGAATCTAACTGGGTCTTTGCCAGTGACCTCGAACCCTGTCTAACCTTTGTCAGTCCTCACTCCTCAGGTTAAAGAACCCATCATGGAAGACCATCAAACCGAACCTCAGATTTCCTAAACCACAACAACAACAATAACATCTGACGGCCAATTCGAGGTTTTACTAAGGTCCTACACCTCAAGAATAACAATGCCAACAACATTTACACATCTTGACAACCATCTGACTTTCGAACAACAACCTCAAGTATCCTTTGCCAAGTGCAATCCTTAACCACAATTCTCTCAGATTTTTTATCGTCATTCCGAAGAAATCAACAGGGAGATGCTCATGAATTCCTGCAATGCTTCCTTGATAGACTCGAAAGTTCTCTAATTAATTCAAAAGTAAAGGACGATGCTCTCCCTTTTACCCTGATTCATGTGAGTTCGTTTTTAACCTATTTGAAAAAACTCGCTAAAAGGTATATAATCTCACTAAAAATATTTTAATGAAATATGATACCTTTTAGCGAGTATTTTCAATGTACCTTTGAATGAGCTGATGGAGCTAGCGTTTGAATTATGGGCTTAGCATCAGTTGAAAGGTCTTGGCCAAAATAGCCGAGTCTTACCTGGTTCTAACTGGGTCTTGGCCAGAATAGCCGAGTCTTACCTAAATCTAACTGGGTCTTTGCCAGTGACCTCGAACCCTGTCTAACCTTTGTCAGTCCTCATTCCTCAGGTTAAAGAACCCATCATGGAAGACCATCAAACCGAACCTCAGATTTCCTAAACCACAACAACAACAATAACATCTGACGGCCAATTCGAGGTTTTACTAAGGTCCTACACCTCAAGAATAACAATGCCAACAACATTTACACATCTTGACAACCATCTTGACAACCATCTGACTTTCGAACAACAACCTCAAGTATCCATTGCTAAGTGCAATCCTTAACCACAATTCTCTCAGATTTTTCATCGTCATTCCGAAGAAATCAACAGGAAGATGCTCATGAATTCCTGCAATGCTTCCTTGATAGACTCGAAAGTTCTCTAATTAATTCAAAAGTAAAGGACGATGCTCTCCCTTTTACCCTGATTCATGTGAGTTCGTTTTTAACCTATTTGAAAATACTCGCTAAAAGGTATATAATCTCACTAAAAATATTTTTAATTAAATTTGATACCTTTTAGCGAGTATTTTCAATGTACCTTTGAATGAGCTGATGGAACTAGCGTTTGAATTATGGGCTAGGCATCACTTGAAGGGTCTTGGCCAAAATAGTCGAGTCTTACCTGGTTCTAACTGGATCTTAGCCAGAATAGCCGAGTCTCCTCAGGTTAAACAACAAGAAGATGCTCATGAATTCCCGCAATGCTTCTTTGATAGAATCGAAAGTTCTCTAATTAATTTAAAAGTAAAGGACGATGCTCTCCCTTTTACCCTGATTCATATGAGTTCGTTTTTTACCTGTAAACACGCCATTTTATCATAAGACAAAAAAATATATATATATATCTTAAGACACGCCATTTTGTAAACACAATGTATCATTTGCCAAGTGCAATCCTTAACCACAATTCTCTCAGATTTTTCATCGTCATTCCGAAGAAATCAACAGGAAGATGCTCATGGATTCCTGCAATGCTTCCTTGATAGACTCGAAAGTTCTCTAATTAATTCAAAAGTAAAGGACGATGCTCTCCCTTTTACCTTGATTCATATGAGTTCGTTTTTAACCTGTTTGAAAATACTCGCTAAAAGGTATATAATCTCACTATATATACCTTTGAATGTACCTTTGAATGAGCTGGTGGGGCTAGCATTTGAATTATGGGATTAGCATCAGTTGAATGGTCTTGGCCAAAATAGCCGAGTCTTACCTGGTTCTAACTGGGTCTTGGCCAGAATAGCCGAGTCTTACCTTAATCTAACTGGGTCTTTGCCAGTGACCTCGAACCCTGTCTAACCTTTGTCACTCCTCACTCCTCAGGTTAAAGAACCCATCATGGAAGACCATCAAACCGAACCTCAGATTTCCTAAACCACAACAACAACAATTACATCTGACGGCCAATTTGAGGTTTTACTAAGGTCCTACACCTCAAGAATAACAATGCCGACAACATTTACACATCTTGAAAACCATCCGACTTTCGAACAACAACCTCAAGTATCCTTTGCCAAGTGTAATCCTTAACTACAATTCTCTAAGATTTTTCATCGTCATTCCGAAGAAATCAACAGGAAGATGCTCATGAATTCCTACAATGCTACCTTGATAGACTCGAAAGTTCTCTAATTAATTCAAAAGTAAAGGACGATGCTCTCCCTTTTACCCTGATTCATGTGAGTTCGTTTTTAACCTATTTGAAAATACTCGCTAAAAGGTACATAATCTCACTAAAAATATTTTTAATGAAATATGATACCTTTTAGCGAGTATTTTCAATGTACCTTTGAATGAGCTGATGGAGCTAGTGTTTGAATTATGGGCTTAGCATCAGTTGAAGGGTCTTGGCCAAAATAGCCGAGTCTTACCTGTTTCTAACTGGGTCCTAGCCAGAATAGCCGAGTCTAACCTGAATCTATCTGGGTCTTTGCCAGTGACCTCGAACCCTGTCTAACCTTTGTCAGTCCTCACTCCTCAAGTTAAAGAACCCATCATGGAAGACCATCAAACCGAACCTCAGATTTCCTAAACCACAAAAACAACGATAACATCTGACGACCAAATAGAGGTTTTACTAAGGTCCTACACTTCAAGAATAGCAATGCCAACAACATTTACACATCTCGAAAACCATCTTGACAACCATCTGACTTTCGAACAACAACCTCAAGTATACTTTGCTAAGTGCAATCCTTAACCACAATTCTCTCAGATTTTTCATCGTCATTCTGAAGAAATCAACAGGAAGATGCTCATGAATTCCTGCAATGTTTCCTTGATAGAGTCAAAAGTTCTCTAATTAATTCAAATGTAAAGGACGATGCTCTCCCTTTTACCCTGATTCATGTGAGTTCATTTTTAACCTATAAACACGCCATTTTATCTTGAGACAAAAAAAAATGTATCTTAAGACACGCCATTTTATAAACACAAAGTATCATTTGCCAAGTGCAATCCTTAACCACAATTCTCTCAGATTTTTCATCGTCATTCCGAAGAAATCAACAGGAAGATGCTCATGAATTCATGCAATGCTTCCTTGATAGACTCGAAAGTTCTCTAATTAGTTAAAAAGTAAAGGACGATGCTCTCCCTTTTTCCCTGATTCATGTAAGTTCGTTTTTAACCTATTTGAAAATACTCGCTAAAAGGTATATAATTTCACTAAAAATATTTTTAATGAAATATGATACCTTTTAGCGAGTATTTTCAATGTACCTGTGAATGAGCTGATGGGGCTAGCGTATGAATTATGGGGTTAGCATCAGTTGAAGGGTCTTGGCCAAAATAGCCGAGTCTTACCTGGATCTAACTGGGTCTTGGCCAGAATAGCCGAGTCTTACCTAAATCTAACTGGGTCTTTGCCAGTGACCTCGAACCCTGTCTAACCTTTGTCAGTCCTCACTCCTCAGGTTAAAAAACCCATCATTGAAGACCATCAAACCGAACCTCAGATTTCCTAAACCACAACAACAACAATAACATCTGACGGCCAATTCGAGGTTTTACTAAGGTCCTACACCTCAAGAATAACAATGCCGACAACATTTACACATCTTGACAACCATCTGACTTTCGAACAACAACCTCAAGTATCCTTTGCCAAGTGCAATCCTTAACCACAATTCTCTCAGATTTTTCATCGTCATTCCGAAGAAATCAACAGGAAGATGCTCATGAATTCATGCAATGCTTCCTTGATAGACTCAAAAGTTCTCTAATTAATTAAAAAGTAAAGGACGATATCCTTAACCACAATTCTCTCAGATTTTTCATCGTCATTCCGAAGAAATCAACAGGAAGATGCTCATGAATTCATGCAATGCTTCCTTGATAGACTCAAAAGTTCTCTAATTAATTAAAAAGTAAAGGACGATGCTCTCCCTTTTTCCCTGATTCATGTGAGTTCGTTTTTAACCTATTTGAAAATACTCGCTAAAAGGTATATAATCTCACTAAAAATATTTTTAATGAAATATGATACCTTTTAGCGAGTATTTTCAATGTACCTTTAAATGAGCTGATGGAGCTAGCGTTTGAATTATGGGCTTAGCATCAGTTGAAGGGTCTTGGCCAAAATAGCCGAGTCTTACCTGGTTCTAACTGGGTCTTGGCAAGAATAGCCGAGTCTTACCTGAATCTAACTGGGTCTTTGCCAGTGACTGTAACACCTGGTATTTTTCCTAAAACCTAATTCTAGCCAAACTTCTATTTTTAGAGCCTGAAGCATTTTAAAACTTTAAAGCATGTTAAAATTGAATTTGAAGAGCGTGAGATATATTAGGAACGAGAATTTATTTGTAGACTAGCTCAGCACAACCTAGAAAAGCCCGAATATGTTTTACTTGCCTAATTATTTAAAATATCATGAGTTTGGGAAAAACTATGAAATTTATGCTTGAATTTATTGGAAAAACTATTTCGAGAACGATGGCGCAAGTTTTATAAATTTTCGAGTCCGTTTGCTAAGTCAAATCGAGTCCCGAGCCGTTTTGTGAAAAGATAAGCTAAAAACCCCACCCTTTGGCTTCACCTATAAATAGAACATACCCTCACTTGGCCGTGACAGAAGCGCCCTCCAGCCAATGCCACTTCTCCCCACGCCTATTATATCACCAGCCAAGCATAAACATTCATTACTGAAATAATGCTTAAAAAGTCAACCAGCAAGGTTGAGTGAATCCATAGTTTAAAATATAAAGTTGAGCCACAAGGTTAATCATATAATATAGCAACATATGCTAATATCGGTAATCAGAAACAACCAATGTATAAGGCATCCCCTGTGCATATAACATTGGTTGATATGCTAAGCTCATGACATCCAAAGCGTTAAACACAAATCATAAATTCTCAATATAACCGAGATTTCATAGTATCAATGCTCAAGGTCGAGGCACTTGCCATTTACTCGACAAATCGAATATAGTAAACATCACAATTTGCCTATCTAAGCAATAAAGGTAGTGGGAGGGTCAATTCCATAGCGCTATACCTATATTCGCGTTCAACTCGCAGT
>LBNU01004842.1:112723-129982 GCA_014162995.1 Artemisia annua
TCCAATACGTCCAATACAAGTTCACAGAGTCATCAATATAACATCATAACGGATATCAATCTCATAAGTCAAAATGTAACTAACAAGCATTATATATATAAGAGTTCTATATTTATTAGTATCTACTATAAAGAACATAATATATACAAAAAGAGTATAAGTTCATGATTAGAATACATAATATTACTAGGTTAACGTTTTATTAAAATGTACAGTAAACCTTACGTTTAATAATAAATATTATGAAGTTGTTTATTATGTAAAAGTGTTTATTAGTAATAGATATTAATCAATATAAGAAGTTAATAATAATCATAGTGTCAGGCTTTAGCAAAGTAAATATTTACCAACCGAGACCAAACTATATCCGACACAATCACAAATCACCAATCCCATATCCACTTTCATCGATAACCAAACTAGTTCAATCCCTCACTAATCTATCTATACCACAAAACCAAAACAATACGCTTCGCAATACCACTTCGCTTAATCCAAAACTTAATCTAACTTAACAACATGTAAAAAGTGACGCAACAATATTCACCAATCAATAATACCACCAGCCACCCACCAAGGTTCGGTGCTGGTGGTTCTAGCTGAACGACAAACAAGACCAAACAACATCCAAATCAATCAAACAACCAAATACTACTTCTATTAGTTCACCTAAACCGACTCCAATCAATAAATGACCCCCCCAAAACCTCACCGATGTCACCGAGGTGGAACTCGGTTGAGTTTGGACCGAGTTCGCCGACTCAACGAGCCAAGGAAACCAAACCACAGAGTTTTCTATCTCTTTAAAAAAACGTTTTATAAATTAAAGAAAATCAAACAAAACCTTCGGTTATATAAAAAAATACGAATTAGGGTTTAGTTTTATAAGGTTTTTAGAAAGAAAACATGAGTAAGAAGGTTAAGGGCACTCGTATACCAAGTAAACTCGCGCTGAAAACGTGGGTTGGCCGTATTTTATAAAACTCGAAATCTTGTTTGCTGATCTAATGGGCGCGTGGGTTGAGATGGGGTGAGAATGGGTTGCGGGGATGAGTCGGGTGTCCCATCTACAATAGCGATAGGTGGTAAGTGGTGGTGGCGGAAAATGATTCCGGTGGCCCGAATTTGTGGGTTTCGCCGCGGTGAAGGTGGGGTGGCCGGGCGGTGTCAAGAGGAGGAGAAGGGAGAGAGAGAAAGCATGTTGTGTTGTTTTTAGAGTGGAGAAAGGGAAGGGAGTTGCTTAACTACTTTACTACCTTATTTTTACATGTCATTCGTCAAACCTTTTGTGTCTTTTACATTTCCGCTGCTATACTTTGTTTATTTTTCCGCTGCTAACTCTATTTACTTTTCCGCTGCTATTTTATACAAAGAGTACTTGTACTCTAAATGGTTTATAAATCGAATGATGTGTTTTGGTCACATTTTAAACGTCCCGAGTTGTGGTCGTTTACTATAAATGTGCCTGGTTTCTATTTTCGTAATACCCCCAGCACTGTAGCTGCCATATCTGAGTTGGGGGTGTTACAGTGACCTCGAACCCTGTCTAACCTTTGTCAGTCCTCACTCCTCAAGTTAAAGAACCCATCATGGAAGACCATCAAACCGAACATCAAATTTCCTAAACCACAACAACAACGATAACATCTGACGGCCAATTCGAGGTTTTACTAAGGTCCTACACCTCAAGAATAGCAATTCCAACAACATTTACACATCTTGACAACCATCTTGACAACCATCTGACTTTCGAACAACAACCTCAAGTATCCTTTGCTAAGTGCAATCCTTAACCACAATTCTCTCAGATTTTTCATCGTCATTCCGAAGAAATCAACAGGAAGATGCTCATGAATTCCTGCAATGTTTCCTTGATAGACTCAAAAGTTATCTAATTAATTTAAAAGTAAAGTACGATGCTCTCCCTTTTACCCTGATTCAGGTGAGTTCGTTTTTAACCTATAAACACGCCATTTTATCTTAAGACAAAAAAAATGTATCTTAAGACACGCCATTTTATAAACACAAAGTATCATTTGCCAAGTGCAATCCTTAACCACAATTCTCTCAGATTTTTCATCGTCATTCCGAAGAAATCAACAGGAAGATGCTCATGAATTCATGCAATGCTTCCTTGATAGACTCGAAAATTCTCTAATTAGTTAAAAAGTAAAGGACGATGCTCTCCCTTTTTCCCTGATTCATGTGAGTTCGTTTTTAACCTATTTGAAAATACTCGCTAAAAGGTATATAATCTTTCTAAAAATATTTTTAATGAAATATGATAGCTTTTAGCGAGTATTTTCAATGTACCTTTGAATGAACTGATGGGGCTAGCGTTTGAATTATGGGGTTAGCATCAGTTGAAGGGTCTTGGCCAAAATAGCCGTGTCTTACCTGGATCTAACTGGGTCTTGGCCAGAATAGCCGAGTTGATGAGACGAAAAATGTTACGTTTTTGGGGGTCGGTTTGAGTCCTCATTCGTATGTTTTTGGTATGGATTTCACCCAAAGTCGTTTTTTTTTCTCATTTTAGGTACTTTTGAAGGGAAAATCACAAAAGAAGTGTTTTCGGCCGTTTTTGGAGTGAAACAGTGCGGAAAACAACAAAAACTCTAAAGACCTTGAAGAATACTGAAGGTGACGCCGTCACACTCTAGAAGGTGACGCCGTCAGGAACAAGTGAAGTCCAGAAGTGGAAAAAAGATGTGTGACGACCCAGAGAGTTTGTAGTGCAAATTGGTGACGCCGTCAACCTAGGCCGTCAGATCTGGAATCAGCAACTATGACCACGTCAACTGAGGCCGTCTGGAAACCTTAATCGCCGTGCTGACGTCGTCACCTATTGGGTTGACGCCGTCAGCCCGCATAATCTATATATATAGAACGTTTTTCTCTTATTTTATACGAATTTTAGAGTGGAGAACTTGGGACCAAAACCCTAGTACGAGTTTTACAGACCTTGGAGGGTATTCCAACCCCTCTAACTTGCATGTTTAATCCAAGATAAGTCTTTATTCATACAATATGCCTATGTGTTGTGTGATATATATTTGTGCTTGCCTTTCTTTCAACATGCTAGGCTAATTTACTTTGTGTTTGCTTAGATCTAATGAAACCTAACTATTGATTATCATGTGATGTGTATGTTGTGATTGTTTTTGGGTGAATGTTTCATCTAACATGCTTGAACGTCTTTAGAAACGTGAATCATATGTGCGTTATTGATTTTAAGGTAGTATTTCATGCATAGGTTGCTATCGGTGAGCTCATGATAGGATGCTTGACGTATCGTCATTGAGTGAGGTAGGAACTTATAGAGTTAGGGAATTGAACGCACTCCCTACGACTTGTTAGGAATACACCCGTCATCCAAGCAAACTCAACATACTAATCACATGGTAAAAGATAGTTAGGGAGTAATGAAATCTAAGTAAACACTATTCTCCACCACTGATTTTCGCAAAACAAAAAAATACAAAAATATAAGTAGCTTAGAAGTAGATAATTTGGGTTAGTTGACTAGCAACTAATTCCGCCCTCTCCTCCAAAACCAGAGATTTACTGCTTTCATAAAAACATAAAAATACAAAAAAGAATCTTCCTCCACCCTTAGACCTAGATTAGAGTAGCTTTTAGCCTAACGAACACTATTCCCTGTGAGAGAACGATCAATCCCCCGGTACTTGCCACTAAACTATACTACATCGGTCAGGTACACTGCCTGGTGGGGATTGTAAGCCTCTTGAGATCCCTCGAGTGGTAAAACAAAGTGCGTTTGTAATCCACGCGCATCAAGTTTTTGGCGCCGCTGCCGGGGAATAGTTATTGTTTAGGTTAAGTTTTATTCTTATTTAGGTCTACTCACTAGAATCCTTCCTAGTGAGATTTTGTTTTATATTTCTAGGATCCCTTTAGTCTATCTCCTTCTTTGTGTTCGTGTTCGTAATGACCCACCCATTGACTATTCCGTTTGCCATTATGGAGAACGCAAATTCACCCCTCACACCCGAATTAAGAGCATCACTAAAAAACCGAGTCGAAAATGAGATTAGGGAACTTAATGAACTTAGTGATTTAATTGACGCTCAATTGGAGTATGCGCTTAATACCTATGTGAACACCACAGGTGATGACCCTATGAGTTTAGGAAGTGTTGTGGAAAAGGGAAACGAGAGAATAGGCGATGAATACTTTAATCTTTACCCAACTAAGGAAGAGATCGCCTATTACCACAACATAATCAATAACCCTCGTTCCCCCTTCACTAAAATTGATCCAAAGGTAAAAAGAGGTGACCCTAGGAACGTTAAGATACCATGCATGATAGGGTACAAATACATCAACCAAGCATATATCAATTTTGAATCCCCTATCAACGTTATGTCTTCAAGTGTCTATAACGACATAGTAAACAGAAAGCTTACCTCTAGGAAGGATCCCAACTACCCCGGTGGAGTTTGTAATTTTGTCAGGAGGGTTAGAGATTTACATGTCTTAGTTGGGAACTTTTCATATGTCACCGACTTCATGATTGTTGAGGATCTCGTGAATGTTATAGACTGTATCCTGTCCCATGTCGTGTTGGGTAAACCTTTCATAGAGGAATCCAAATTGAGTTACGATGAATCAGAGGGGATAGTTCAATTTTCTAGTGAGACCGATAGGATCAGATATAGAATGCCCACTAAGATGAATGAATTTCGGTTTGTGCCTCGGTTAGAGAAGGATTACATTGGCGCTACCGAGGAAATTAATGAAGAAGATAAGAGGAAAGGTATGGATCATGTATGGGAGAAAAGGAGCTTCTACTACAAGGATTGCCTAAAACTCGGGCCAAAGTATAAGATTGATAGACAGATTGCCGGTAAGATTGTAGAGGCGATTAGGAAAAAAGTGTTGAGCATGTACAAAGGGTACTTGCTATCGGATCCGAAATTCAAAGAGTTTATGGAAAATGACTTAGGAACCGTGACTAACGGAGAGGTCACGTGATGAGGCAAGGCCTCCAGTCTAGCTACAAGACTCATTAATAAAGAAAAGCGCTTCTTGGGAGGCAACCCAAGCTTTGTGTGTCTTTGTGTGTCTTTGTTTCCGTATGTAAATTATATTTCTTGTTATTGATTCATGCTTCAAACTAAAATTGTGAAAATGCTTTATTTTGTTTTTAACTCCGACTTAATCACATATAAAGGTAATTCGCATAAGCTAAGTGTAAGAGACATCTAAATCGGTTAATATAGAACGAATGAACATGAATCATAACAAGGAAATTAGTTTACATATTCGTAATTGTTAGAGCCAAATGCTTGTATCGAGTCATAATGATTTTTTCTGCAGAATTCCCAGGAATTGAGACAAAGATTTTCCAAGAAATTTTCCGGAAACTCAACTTAAACTTTCTGTCAGAACACTCTGACGGCGTCAGGAGTTAACACCTGACGACGTCAGGTGTAAAATTCTGGAATTTATTTGTTGATTAAATTCTAACGGAACTTGTATGTTTGTCAAAATCTCTCTTATGAATTCCAGGAAATCTGTAGAAAAATCATTCCACAAGCATTATATCTTACTTGCTTTCTAGGTATACGTCTATATATATATATGAATAATGCCGCCGATTTTACGCGAGGTTTCTTGTAGTGTTTTCCATGCTAACAGGTTATTTAGGACAAGAAGATGATGCATATACTGGAAGGGAAGCTTTGATAGTTCATCTTCTTGGAGGAGGATCTAACCGTGTTACTTCACTTGCATAAANTATTTTTAAGCTTCATAAAAGTTGTTTTCTCAAAATTTGTTCATTTTCAGTGTTAGAACAAGTTCCAAAAAGAAAATTCCAAAAATCATCACTTTTTAATAAAAGTGATAGTTTCTATTTAACATTTTTAATTTTTATTTTCTCTTTTTAAATCTAGATTAATAATAACCTGTTTTTATAATTTTTAAAATTAGTTTGTCACCTTAGGTATTTTTAGTAATTTTCTTAGAATTTAATTTTACTGTTTAATATTTATTAGATTCACCCCTAGAATTGGTAGGAAGAGAAGCACTCAACTTTAGTGCCCATGTGTGTACCGGTAATACTTAGATTCTAGAACTTGCGTTAGTGACCATTCCGAGTCCACTAGTGAGACTACATTCGTGTAGATTAGGATTAACTACATGATAAGAGGCATTAGGATAACCCATGTTTTAAACATGTATTATAATTACATTGACTACATTGGTCAAGTAATTCCCCCACACCTTTGCGATGTACCCATATTTGGTACACGATACCCCTAGTACACCCCTCAGAGCCTATCCCTTTCGTTTCTAACTTTAAGCATCATACTTAAAGGAAGAATTTGTTTACAATCCACCCCAAATGTGCAACCAAATCGCCTTAGCCTACCTTGTATGCACTCACCTTTAGTGCATTATTGTTATTTGTTAAACCCTTGTCAATTATCTAATTAGTTATGTTGTTGCTAAGTCGAGTCATATCTTGTACATATTGTTTTGGGATGATTGGGACTCATGCCGACAAAATTTACACATCTTGACAACCATCCGACTTTCGAACAACAACCTCAAGTATCCTTTGCCAAGTGCAATCCTTAACCACAATTCTCTAAGATTTTTCATCGTCATTCCGAAGAAATCAACAAGAAGATGCTCATGAATTCCTGCAATGCTTCCTTGATAGACTCGAAAGTTCTCTAATTAATTCAAAAGTAAAGGACGATGCTCTCTCTTTTACCCTGATTCATGTGAGTTCGTCTTTAACCTATTTGAAAATACTCGCTAAAAGGTATATAATCTCACTAAAAATATTTTTAATGAAATATGATACCTTTTAGCGAGTATTTTCAATGTACCTTTGAATGAGCTGATGGGGCTAGTGTTTGAATTATGGGGTTAGCAGCAATTGAAGGGTCTTGGCCAAAATAGCCGAGTCTTACCTGGATCTAACTGGGTCTTGGCCATAATAGCCGAGTCTTACCTAAATCTAACTGGGTCTTTGCCAGTGACCTCGAACCCTGTCTAACCTTCGTCAGTCCTCACTCCTCAGGTTAAAGAACCCATCATGGAAGACCATCAAACCGAACCTCAGATTTCCTAAACCACAACAACAACAATTATATTTGACGGCCAATTCGAGGTTTTACTAAGGTCCTACACCTCAAGAATAACAATGCCGACAACATTTACACATCTTGACAACCATCTTGACAACCATCTGACTTTCGAACAACAACCTCAAGCATACTTTGCTAAGTGCAATCCTTAACCACAATTCTCTCAGATTTTTCATCGTCATTCTGAAGAAATCAACAGGAAGATGCTCATGAATTCCTGCAATGTTTCCTTGATAGACTCAAAAGTTCTCTAATTAATTCAAAAGTAAAGGACGATGCTCGCCCTTTTACCCTGATTCATGTGAGTTCGTTTTTAACCTATAAACACGCCATTTTATCTTAAGACAAAAAAAAATGTATCTTAAGACACGCTATTTTATAAACACAAAGTATCATTTGCCAAGTGCAATCCTTAACCACAATTCTCTCATATTTTTCATCGTCATTTCGAAGAAATCAACAGGAAGATGCTCATCAATTCCTGCAATGCTTCCTTGATAGACTCGAAAGTTCTCTAATTAATTAAAAAGTAAAGAACGATGCTCTCCCATTTTCCCTGATTCATGTGAGTTCGTTTTTAACCTATTTGAAAATGCTCGCTAAAAGGTATATAATCTCACTAAAAATATTTTTAATGAAATATGATACCTTTTAGCGAGTATTTTCAATGTACCTTTGAATGAGCTGATGGGGCTAGCGTTTGAATTATGGGGTTAGCATCAATTGAAGGGTCTTGGCCAAAATAGCCGAGTCTTACCTGGATCTAACTGGGTCTTGGCAATAATCGTCGAGTCTTACCTAAATCTAACAGGGTCTTTGCCAGTGACCTCGAACCCTGTCTAACCTTCGTCAGTCCTCACTCCTCAGGTTAAAGAACCCATCATGGAAGACCATCAAACCAAACCTCAGATTTCCTAAACCACAACAACAACAATTACATATGACGGCCAATTCGAGGTTTTACTAAGGTCCTACACCTCAAGAATAACAATGCCGACAACATTTACACATCTTGACAACCATCTTGACAACCATCTGACTTTCGAACAACAACCTCAAGTATACTTTGCTAAGTGCAATCCTTAACCACAATTCTCTCAGATTTTTCATCGTCATTCTGAAGAAATCAACAGGAAGATGCTCATGAATTCCTGCAATATTTCCTTGATAGACTCAAAAGTTCTCTAATTAATTCAAAAGTAAAGGACGATGCTCTCCCTTTTACCCTGATTCATGTGAGTTCGTTTTTAACCTATAAACATGCCATTTTATCTTAAGACAAAAAAAATGTATCTTAAGATACGCCATTTTATAAACACAAAGTATCATTTGCCAAGTGCAATCCTTAACCACAATTCTCTCAGATTTTTCATCGTCATTCCGAAGAAATCAACTGGAAGATGCTCATCAATTCCAGCAATGCTTCCTTGATAGACTCGAAAGTTCTCTAATTAATTAAAAAGTAAAGAACGATGTTCTCCCATTTTCCCTGATTCATGTGAGTTCGTTTTTAACCTATTTGAAAATGCTCGCTAAAAGGTATATAATCTCACTAAAAATATTTTTAATGAAATATGATACCTTTTAGCGAGTATTTTCAATGTACCTTTGAATGAGCTGATGGGGCTAGCGTTTGAATTGTGGGGTTAGCATCATTTGAGGGGTCTTGGCCAAAATAGCCGAGTCTTACCTGGATCTAACTGGGTCTTGGCCAGAATAGCCGAGTCTTACCTAAATCTAACTGGGTCTTTGCCAGTGACCCGAACCCTGTCTAACCTTCGTCAGTCCTCACTCCTCAGGTTAAAGAACCCGTCATGGAGGACCATCAAACCGAACCTCAGATTTCCTAAACCACAACAACAACAATAACATCTGACGGCTAATTCGAGGTTTTACTAAGGTCCTACACCTCAAGAATAACAATGCCGGCAACATTTACACATCATGACAACCATCTGACTTTCGAACAACAACCTCAAGTATCCTTTGCCAAGTGCAATCGTTAACCACAATTCTCACAGATTTTTCATCGTCATTCCGAAGAAATCAACAGGAAGATGCTCATAATTCCTTCAATGCTTCCTTGATAGACTCGAAAGTTCTCTAATTAATTCAAAAGTAAAGGACGGTGCTCTCCCTTTTACCCTGATTCATGTGAGTTCGTTTTTAACCTATTTGAAAATACTCGCTAAAAGGTATATAATCTCACTAAAAATATTTTTAATGAAATATGATACCTTTTTGCAAGTATTTTCAAAGTACCTTTGAATGAGCTGATGGAGCTAGCGTTTGAATTCTGGGCTTAGCATCAGTTGAAGGGTCTTGGCCAAAATAGCCGAGTCTTACCTGGTTCTAACTGGGTCCTGGCCAGAATAGCCGAGTCTAACCTGAATCTATCTGGGTCTTTACCAGTGACCTCGAACCCTGTCTAACCTTTGTCAGTCCTCACTCCTCAAGTTAAAGAACCCATCATGAAAGACCATTAAACCGAACCTCAGATTTCCTAAACCACAACAACAACGACAACATCTGACGGCCAAATATAAGTTTTACTAAGGTCCTACACCTCAAGAATAGCAATGCCGACAACATTTACACATCTTCACAATTCTCTCAGATTTTTCATCGTCATTCTGAAGAAATCAATAGGAAGATGCTCATGAATTCCTGCAATGTTTCCTTGATAGACTTAAAAGTTCTCTAATTAATTCAAAAGTAAAGGACGATGCTCTCCCTTTTACCCTGATTCATGTGAGTTTCTTTTAAACCTATAAACACGCCATTTTATCTTAAGACAAAAAAAATGTATCTTAAGACACGCCATTTTATAAACACAAAGTATCATTTGCCAAGTGCATTCCTTAACCACAATTCTCTCAGATTTTTCATTGTCATTCCGAAGAAATCAACAGGAAGATGCTCATGAATTTCTGCAATGCTTCCTTGATAGACTCGAAAGTTCTCGAATTAAATCAAAAGTAAAGCACGATGCTCTCCCTTTTACCCTGATTCATGTGAGTTCGTTTTTAACCTATTTGAAAATACTCGCTAAAAGGTATATAATCTCACTAAAAATATTTTTAATGAAATATGATACCTTTTAGCGAGTATTTTCAATGTACCTTTGAATGAGCTGATGGGGCTAGCGTTTGAATTATGGGGTCAGCATCATTTGAAGGGTCTTGGCCAAAATAGCCGAGTCTTACCTGGATCTAACTGGGTCTTGGCCAGAATAGCCGAGTCTTACCTAAATCTAACTGGGTCTTTGCCAGTGACCTCGAACCCTGTCTAACCTTCGTCAGTCCTCACTCCTCAGGTTAAAGAACCCATCATGGAAGACCATCAAACCGAACCTCAGATTTCCTAAACCACAACAACAACAATAACATCTGACGGCTAATTCGAGGTTTTACTAAGGTCCTACACCTCAAGAATAACAATGCCGGCAACATTTACACATCATGACAACCATCTGACTTTCGAACAACAACCTCAAGTATCCTTTACCAAGTGCAATCATTAACACAAATTCTCTCAGATTTTTCATCGTCATTCCGAAGAAATCAACAGGAAGATGCTCATGAATTCCTTCAATGCTTCCTTGATAGACTCGAAAGTTCTCTAATTAATTCAAAAGTAAAGGACGATGCTCTCCCTTTTACCCTGATTCATGTGAGTTCGTTTTTAACCTATTTGAAAATACTCGCTAAAAGGTATATAATCTCACTAAAAATATTTTTAATGAAATATGATACCTTTTAGCAAGTATTTTCAATGTACCTTTGAATGAGTTGATCGAGCTAGCATTTGAATTATGGGCTTAGCATCAGTTGAAGGGTCTTGGCCAAAATATCCGAGTCTTACCTGGTTCTAACTGGGTCTTAGCCAGAATAGCCGAGTCTTATCTGAATCTAACTGGGTCTTTGCCAGTGACCTCGAACCCTGTCTAACCTTTGTCAGTCCTCACTCCTCAGGTTAAAGAACCCATCATGGAAGACCATCAAACCGAACCTCAGATTTCCTAAACCACAACAACAATAATAACATCTGACGGCCAATTCAAGGTTTTACTAAGGTCCTACAACTCAAGTATAGCAATGCCAACAACATTTACACATCTTGACAACCATCTTGACAACCATCTGACTTTCGAACAACAACCTCAAGTATCCTTTGCTAAGTGCAATCCTTAACCACAATTCTCTCAGATTTTTCATCGTCATTCCGAAGAAATCAACAGGAAGATGCTCATGAATTCCTGCAATGTTTCCTTGATAGACTCAAAAGTTCTCTAATTAATTCAAAAGTAAAGGACGATGCTCTCCCTTTTACCCTGATTCATGTGAGTTCGTTTTTAACCTATAAACACGCCATTTTATCTTAAGACAAAAAAAAATGTATCTTAAGACACGCCATTTTATAAACACAAAGTATCATTTGCCAAGTGCAATCCTTAACCACAATTCTCTCAGATTTTTCATCGTCATTCCGAAGAAATCAACAGGAAGATGCTCATCAATTCCAGCAATGCTTCCTTGATAGACTCGAAAGTTCTCTAATTAATTAAAAAGTAAAGAACGATGCTCTCCCATTTTATTTGAAAATACTCGCTAAAAGGTATATAATCTCACTAAAAATATTTTTAATGAAATATGATACCTTTTAGCGAGTATTTTCAATGTACCTTTGAATGAGCTGATAGGGCTAGCGTTTGAATTATGGGGTTAGCATCATTTGAAGGGTCTTGGCCAAAATAGCCGAGTCTTACCTGGATCTAACTGGGTCTTGAACAGAATAGCCGAGTCTTACCTAAATCTAACTGGGTCTTTGCCAGTGACCTCGAACCCTGTCTAACCTTCGTCAGTCCTCACTCCTCAGGTTAAAGAACCCATCATGGAAGACCATCAAACCGAACCTCAGTTTTCCTAAACCACAACAACAACAATAACATCTGACGGCTAATTCGAGGTTTTACTAAGGTCCTACACCTCAAGAATAACAATGCCGGCAACATTTACACATCATGACAACCATCTGACTTTCGAACAACAACCTCAAGTTTCCTTTGCCAAGTGCAATCCTTAACCACAATTCTCTCAGATTTTTCATCATCATTCCGAAGAAATCACCAGGAAGATGCTCATGAATTCCTTCAATGCTTCCTAGATAGACTCGAAAGTTCTCTAATTAATTCAAAAGTAAAGGACGGTGCTCTCCCTTTTACCCTGATTCATGTGAGTTCGTTTTTAACCTATTTGAAAATACTCGCTAAAAGGTATATAATCTCACTAAAAATATTTTTAATGAAATATGATACCTTTTTGCAAGTATTTTCAAAGTACCTTTGAATGAGCTGATGGAGCTAGCGTTTGAATTCTGGGCTTAGCATCAGTTGAAGGGTCTTGGCCAAAATAGCCGAGTCTTACCTGGTTCTAACTGGGTCCTGGCCAGAATAGCCGAGTCTAACCTGAATCTATCTGGGTCTTTACCAGTGACCTCGAACCCTGTCTAACCTTTGTCAGTCCTCACTCCTCAAGTTAAAGAACCCATCATGAAAGACCATTAAACCGAACCTCAGATTTCCTAAACCACAACAACAACGACAACATCTGACGGCCAAATATAAGTTTTACTAAGGTCCTACACCTCAAGAATAGCAATGCCGACAACATTTACACATCTTCACAATTCTCTCAGATTTTTCATCGTCATTCTGAAGAAATCAATAGGAAGATGCTCATGAATTCCTGCAATGTTTCCTTGATAGACTTAAAAGTTCTCTAATTAATTCAAAAGTAAAGGACGATGCTCTCCCTTTTACCCTGATTCATGTGAGTTCCTTTTAAACCTATAAACACGCCATTTTATCTTAAGACAAAAAAAATGTATCTTAAGACACGCCATTTTATAAACACAAAGTATCATTTGCCAAGTGCATTCCTTAACCACAATTCTCTCAGATTTTTCATTGTCATTCCGAAGAAATCAACAGGAAGATGCTCATGAATTTCTGCAATGCTTCCTTGATAGACTCGAAAGTTCTCGAATTAAATCAAAAGTAAAGCACGATGCTCTCCCTTTTACCCTGATTCATGTGAGTTCGTTTTTAACCTATTTGAAAATACTCGCTAAAAGGTATATAATCTCACTAAAAATATTTTTAATGAAATATGATACCTTTTAGCGAGTATTTTCAATGTACCTTTGAATGAGCTGATGGGGCTAGCGTTTGAATTATGGGGTCAGCATCATTTGAAGGGTCTTGGCCAAAATAGCCGAGTCTTACCTGGATCTAACTGGGTCTTGGCCAGAATAGCCGAGTCTTACCTAAATCTAACTGGGTCTTTGCCAGTGACCTCGAACCCTGTCTAACCTTCGTCAGTCCTCACTCCTCAGGTTAAAGAACCCATCATGGAAGACCATCAAACCGAACCTCAGATTTCCTAAACCACAACAACAACAATAACATCTGACGGCTAATTCGAGGTTTTACTAAGGTCCTACACCTCAAGAATAACAATGCCGGCAACATTTACACATCATGACAACCATCTGACTTTCGAACAACAACCTCAAGTATCCTTTGCCAAGTGCAATCTTTAACCACAATTCTCTCAGATTTTTCATCGTCATTCCGAAGAAATCAACAGGAAGATGCTCATGAATTCCTTCAATGCTTCCTTGATAGACTCGAAAGTTCTCTAATTAATTCAAAAGTAAAGGACGATGCTCTTCCTTTTACCCTGATTCATGTGAGTTCGTTTTTAACCTATTTGAAAATACTCGCTAAAAGGTATATAATCTCACTAAAAATATTTTTAATGAAATATGATACCTTTTAGCAAGTATTTTCAATGTACCTTTGAATGAGTTGATGGAGCTAGCATTTGAATTATGGGCTTAGCATCAGTTGAAGGGTCTTGGCCAAAATAGCCGAGTCTTACCTGGTTCTAACTGGGTCTTAGCCAGAATAGCCGAGTCTTATCTGAATCTAACTGGATCTTTGCCAGTGACCTCGAACCCTGTCTAACCTTTGTCAGTCCTCACTTCTCAGGTTAAAGAAACCATCATGGAAGACCATCAAACCGAACCTCAGATTTCCTAAACCACAACAACAATAATAACATCTGACGGCCAATTCAAGGTTTTACTAAGGTCCTACAACTCAAGAATAGCAATGCCAACAACATTTACACATCTTGACAACCATCTTAACAACCATCTGACTTTCGAACAACAACCTCAAGTATCCTTTGCTAAGTGAAATCCTTAACCACAATTCTCTTAGATTTTTCATCGTCATTCCGAAGAAATCAACAAGAAGATGCTCATGAATTCCTACAATGTTTCCTTGATAGACTCAAAAGTTCTCTAATTAATTCATAAGTAAAGGACGATGCTCTCCCTTTTACCCTGATTTATGTGAGTTCGTTTTTAACCTATAAACACGTCATTTTATCTTAAGACAAAAAAATGTATCTTAAGACACGCCATTTTATATACACAAAGTATCATTTGCCAAGTGCAATCCTTAACCACAATTCTCTCAGATTTTTCATTGTCATTCCGAAGAAATCAACAGGAAGATGCTCATGAATTCCTGCAATGCTTCCTTGATAGACTCGAAAGTTCTCTAATTAATTCAAAAGTAAAGGACGATGCTCTCCCTTTTACCCTGATTCATGTGAGTTCGTTTTTAACCTATTTGAAAATACTCGCTAAAAGGTATATAATCTCACTAAAAATATTTTAATGAAATATGATACCTTTTAGCGAGTATTTTCAATGTACCTTTGAATGAGCTGATGGGGCTAGCGTTAGAAGTATGGGCATAGCATCAGTTGAAGGGTCTTGGCTAAAATAGCCGAGATTTACCTGGTTCTAACTGGGTCTTTGCCAGTGACCCCGAACCCTGTCTAACCTTTGTCAGTCCTCACTCCTCCGATTTAACAACAGGAAGATGCTCATGAATTCCTGCAATGCTTCCTTGATAGACTCGAAAGTTCTCTAATTAATTCATAAGTAAAGGACGATGCTCTCCCTTTTACCCTAATTCATGTGAGTTCGTTTTTAACCTATTTGAAAATACTCACTAAAAGGTATATAATCTCACTAAAAATATTTTTAATGAAATATGATACCTTTTAGCGAGTATTTTCAATGTACCTTTGAATGAGCTGATGGGGCTAGCGTTTGAATTATGGGCTTAGCATCAGTTGAAGGGTCTTGGCCAAAATAGCCGAGTCTTACCTGGTTCTAACTGGGTCTTGGCCAGAATAGCCGAGTCTTACCTGAATCTAACTGGGTCTTTGCCAGTGACCTCGAACCCTGTCTAACCTTTGTCAGTCCTCACTCCTCAGGTTAAAGAACCCATCATGGAAGACCATCAAACCGAACCTCAGATTTCCTAAACCACAACAACAACAATAACATCTGACGGCCAATTCGAGGTTTTACTAAGGTCCTACACCTCAAGAATAACAATGCCAACAACATTTACACATCTTGACAACCATCTTGACAACCATCTGACTTTCGAACAACAACCTCAAGTATCCTTTGCCAAGTGCAATCCTTAACCACAATTCTCTCAGATTTTTCATCGTCATTCCGAAGAAATCAACAGGAAGATGCTCATGAATTCCTGCAATGCTTCCTTGATAGACTCGAAAGTTCTCTAATTAATTCATAAGTAAAGGACGATGCTCTCCCTTTTACCCTAATTCATGTGAGTTCGTTTTTAACCTATTTGAAAATACTCACTAAAAGGTATATAATCTCACTAAAAATATTTTTAATGAAATATGATACCTTTTAGCGAGTATTTTCAATGTACCTTTGAATGAGCTGATGGGGCTAGTGTTTGAATTATGGGGTTAGCATCAGTTGAAGGGTCTTGGCCAAAATAGCCGAGTCTTACCTGGTTCTAACTGGGTCTTGGCCAGAATAGCCGAGTCTTACCTGAATCTAACTGGGTCTTTGCCAGTGACCTCAAACTCTGTTAACCTTTGTCAGTCCTCACTCCTTAGCTTAAAGAACCCATCATGGAAGACCATCAAACCGAACCTCAGATTTCCTAAACCACAACAACAACAAAAACATCTGACGGCCAATTCGAGGTTTTACTAAGGTCCTACACCTCAAGAATAACAATGCCAACAAACTTTACACATCTTGACAACCATCTGACTTTCGAACAACAACCTCAAGTGTCCTTTGCCAAGTGCAATCCTTAACCACAATTCTCTCAGATTTTTCATCGTCATTCCGAAGAAATCAAGAGGAAGATGCTCATGAATTTCTGCAATGCTTCATTGGTAGTCTCGAAAGTTTTCTAATTAATTCAAAAGTAAAGGACGATGCTCCCCCTTTTACCCTGATTCATGTGAGTTCGTTTTTAACCTATTTGAAAATACTCGCTAAAAGGTATATAATCTCACTAAAAATATTTTTAATGAAATATGATACCTTTTAGCGAGTATTTTCAATGTACCTTTAAATGAGCTGATGGAGCTAGCGTTTGAATTATGGGGTTAGCATCATTGAAGGGTCTTGGCCAAAATAGCCGAGTCTTACCTGTTTCTCACTGGGTTTTGGCCAGAATACCCGAGTCTTACATGAATCTAACTGGGTCTTAGCCAGTGACCTCGAACCCTGTCTAACCTTTGTCAGTCCTCACTCCTCAGGTTATAGAACTGATAAAAGCGTTTCTAGGCTAGTGAAAGCAAGAACCACGAGTTCGTTGTCCCAACGAGGGTTGAATATGGATCTAACTACTCTATGCTTAGCATCTAACTTCTCAAGAAACTCTATCATTTCACGTTCTCCGCAAATTTAAAATCTCAAATAATGAGATCCGCGGATACTTAGCCGATAATTTTTAAGCCATGCATATATAAAGTAAAGTACGGGAGCCGACAAAAGAGTAGCTCCTTGTGTACAAAACTAGCAAAAGCTTTTATGATCATCAATGGTTAAGGGAACAAGCTAGGGCTCAACACGCCCGGATCAAGTCAAAATTTTTATTCTCACTCTTACCTAGTAGGAAAGTCAAACGTGGTGTCAAAACTTTTATTCTATTTTTGCATAATTTTTTACTTTTTTTTTTCTCATTTTTTTTTTTTTTTTTTTTTTT
>LBNU01004842.1:130188-163809 GCA_014162995.1 Artemisia annua
TCAAACGAATCCTTGAGCTCGGGCTCCAAAGGATCTGACGGCTTAGAAATATCAAAAACAAGTGTCGAAGAACATTTTGGAGAATCCGGAGGTGGGACAAGTGGTGTGCTCTGAGAGCTAGCAGTTTCCACCACTTCCGTTGTAGTCTCTGGTTCTTGTTCTTGTGAAGAGTCGGGAGTATCAAGAACAAAGTCACGATCATCGTTAGAAATTTCCACGGCTCTCTTTGGGGTTGGGCAAGGTTTCTCAGGCACTTGGTTTATGAATTCACGATTCCTGTTGCGGAATAGTACTTAGATGTGTCCACATTTATGAAGAATCGTTCGGCATGTTCTTCAGAGATTTTCAAAGTGGTATGGAAATTTTAACGGTTTGCTCTGAGCGTGCAGGTCTTGATTGTTTTCGATGTCTTCAAGGCCATCGTAAAGTGGTTCGACGAATAGAGGTTACACGGCTGGCCGTATTTGCGGGTTTCTTGATTTTTGCATTAAAGCGTTATAGAAGATGTCGATTTGAAATCATTGCGGGAAAAACATGATGTGGGCTTTTGGCTGATAAGATTGCCTTGAATTTTTCGCATGATCCGCAAAAGATCATCAAAACGTTGTTGGAATTAATGATTTCTTTTCGAATTTCAAAGCGTTTTGGACATGGGAGGCTGTTGAATCGATCAAGATTTTGACGCCTTAAGTCGTCCCAAGTTGTGATAGGCATTGGAGGTTCGCGACTTCAGCCATTCGGAGCTGGTCTATTAAGCGTTACGGAAATAAGATTAGCTTCACCATCATCAGGGACTTGGTTAATTCTGAAGTATCGGTTATGGGTTAAAATCTGTTGATGGTGGGGGAGTAAGGAGCTCGTTTTCGGAAACAAAGAGGGATCAATGAAGATCAGAATAACTCGACGTTGAATTTGATATTTCATCTGCATGAACCGGTGGCAATTTCGATGCCTTCTCAAGACGTAAGGGATTCTGAGCAATCCTCTATTAGAAGTGCTATTGCGGATGATATAAGATAGGGAATTTTTTGGTTCTTATATATTTTGAAAAATGAAAAGTAAAATGAAACACTAATTTTGAAATGGAAATCTTTTGATTTTTGAATTTAGAAAAGTGAAATCAAAAGTAAAAACAAGTTTGAAGAGAAAATCTTTTTGTGTTTTTATATTTTGGAAATATTTACAAAAGCTTTAACTTCTCGAAAGAAGGATCTCCAAAACACATTACTCAAACGATCGAATAACTTAATCTTATCAACCGCTCCCCGGCAGCGGCGCCAAAATTTGATAAAAGCGTTTCTAGGCTAGTGAAAGCAAGAACCACGAGTTCGTTGTCCCAACGAGGGTTGAATATGGATCTCGTCACTCAAGACCGTGAGCTATGTGTAGTGAATAAGATTTAAAAGAAAGTTTTGTTTTGTCTACACTACAACGACAAATTAAAGTAAAAGAAAGCGGTAAAACGACATTAAATAAGAAAGCAAGTAAAGTTGCATGAAATAAAATGACTTGAAGAAAGCGGTAAATGAAAGCGATAAGTAAATAAGACGGTAAATGAATTTAAAAGACAATGTGTTTGCAAAGCGACGCGAATAAGTTCATTAAGCTTGAGGTAAAAGTTTGTGACGAGTTATTTTCCTTTCTCGAGATTAGTTGTTAATTAATCTTTTGAAGAGATATTAACTCAAGACGAGTGAAATAATCGTTCAAAGGTTTCGTCTTCGAATAATTAACTCACACGTCTAAGCAATCTTTCGATTACTTATCACAAACGTTTAAGCTTTTACTTAACTCACAAACTCGAGCTACTAAGCAAACACGATTTAAAACTACTCACGACTCATATTAAAAACTTAAAGCGATGAAGAAATTGAAAGACTTGTAAAACATTAAACGTAATTAAAGTTTGAAACTAAAATGAAAAAACGAAAGACTTTAATAAGTAAAAGGCACTAAAAGATTTTAAAGAAAATTCGACAGCATAACGTTTAGATTTAAGAAAATAAAAGCCTCACTCGAAAAACGAAGAGGGAAAATAAAAGTCTAGCTCGACTTGTAAAAGAAAAAGGAATAAGAAAGAAAAGAACTAAACTCGCTATCTAAATAAGAAAATGAAACTCGCTAAGCCTACAAAGTACACCAAACTCGCTAGACCCTTAATCCATACTCGCTAGGTTTCCTTTGTAGTCCAAACTCGCTACCTATTCTAAAACCAAACTCGCTACCTATTCTAAAACCATACTCGCTAGATTAAAAGGAAAACAAACTCGCTAGGTTAAACGGAAAAGCAAACTCGCTATGGCTAGTTGGGTTACCAAACTCGCTACGCTGGTTTTGGGCTCCAAACTCGCTAGCCAAGATAAGCAAACTCGCTAGCATAAAAGAAACACCATACTCGCTAGGAAATTAAGGGACCAAACTCGCTATACTAATCTACAAACTCGCTATAAAACCCTAGAATGACAAAACAGTTCGTAAAATTGAAAGTTTTATAAAACTAAAATGAAACTAAAAAGGCTTTAATGAAAACTTGTTAAGACACCAAAATAAGCTCAAAAATAAGTAAATAAGCCACGAGTTCTAACAAGCTTATACCATATTCATTAGGCACAAAATCCTTAGATTCATGCAAAGGTGGTAAAAGCTTTGTAGAAGCTCATGCAAGATTGGAAAAGACACAAAATAAGCTCAAGAAAATGTAAAGAAGCTATAAGATGAAGACATAGAATAAGCTAGAAAAGATTTAAGACATCAAAATTAAAGCTTGCATTGAAAATAAGTTTACACTAAGACATGAAATAAATCTATACTACTCCTAAGACTAACCTAGACTAACCTATTTCTAACCTTAAAACTAACCTAAAGCTAACCAACCTTCACAATGAGGCTTAAGCTTCTATTTATAGGCCAAGAGCTTCTAAAGTTTTGACAATGTTGCAACTTAAGCCCTTGAACCTTTACAATTCATGAAAAGAACACTAAAACTTTGTTACAAACTACTAAACGTCTTAAACATTAAATGTAAACTCTTGTAACTTCGAGGCTTGTGTTGACGCGTATTCTAAAAGTCTTCAAAGATGTAAAAGTGATATCTTGCTCGAATTTATGAAGCTTATTGTAATAATTAGCTTTGAACTTCGATTAAGCATCTCTTTCGTTTTCTCGAGCCTTTAGGAAATAACTTTGTCATCACGGGCTTTCCTTGAGTAAATTTCATCTTTGACTCGGCTTCTTGACTCTTTTCCAAATCTCGTGCTCGTTTTAGGCTCTTTGGTTGACTTTTGTGCTATTTATGCAATATCCGTCCCTGCACGATCACAAACACAAAAACAAGATATCTTTGGCGTTTCACGTTAGTTTTTGGTCTTTTCTACACTTAAACTAAGGTCAAAAGTATGTGTAAAATAGCACATATCAAGAACCCATCCTGGAAGACCATCAAACCGAACCTCAGATTTCCTAAACCACAACAACAACAATAAAATCTGACGGCCAAGTCGAGGTTTTACTAAGGTCCTACAACTCAAGAATAACAATGCCGACAACATTTACACATCATGACAACCATCTGACTTTCGAACAACAACCTCATGTATCCTTTGCCAAGTGCAATCCTTAACCACAATTCTCTCAGATTTTTCATCGTCATTCTGAAGAAATCAACAGGAAGATGCTCATGAATTCCTTCAATGCTTCCTTGATAGACTCGAAAGTTCTCTAATTAATTCAAAAGTAAAGGACGATGCTCTCCCTTTTACCCTGATTCATGTGAGTTCGTTTTTAACCTATTTGAAAATACTCGCTAAAAGGTATATAATCTCACTAAAAATATTTTTAATGAAATATGATACCTTTTAGCAAGTATTTTCAATGTACCTTTGAATGAGCTGATGGAGCTAGCGTTTGAATTATGGGCTTAGCATCAGTTGAAGGGTCTTGGCCAAAATAGCCGAGTCTTACCTGGTTCTAACTGGGTCTTTGCCAGAATAGCCGAGTCTTCCCTGAATCTAACTGGGTCTTTGCGAGTGACCTCGAACCTTGTATAACCTTTGTCAGTCCTCACTCCTCAGGTTAAAGATCCCATCATGGAAGACCATCAAACCGAACCTTAGATTTCCTAAAGCACAACAACAACAATAACATCTGACGGCCAATTATGTTTTAGCTGATTGTTTTAATGCAATATATGTAGAATTTGATGAAAAACGTATACTTTTTCACGGGAGTGTTTGCGGTAAATTAGTTAATCATGAAACTATGAATATGTTTAAAGTTTGTAATTTTTTTGACTGGTTGACTGTTTTAGCTGTTTAAGCTTTATAGTGCAATGCATATTAGTATTTTGATGCCAAACGATAAATTTTTGTTTAAAGTGTCTTCGTTTTATTTTCAAGATAAATAGTTATTAACGGCACGACACAAAACGAAAACAGTTGCCCGTTTGATAAAAAGCTTAAAGATTGTCACTTTATGATATGTTAGCAATATATGGGAAATGGGTATAAAAAGACAAAGCAAATTAGTCATGAACTTGATGTGGGTCAAAATCATTAATGTGATAAAACTATATTAGTGGATTAGCTGATTAGTAGTTTATAGTGCAATGCATGTTTGAATTTTGATGAAAACTGATAACTTTTTGTTTATGAAAGGTACTGAGTAGCTAATTGTATTAAGGGGGCGTTAGCTCATATTTATTGGCTTTTGAGCTTATCAATTTGAGCTTATAACTTAGATACGCTCATAAGCTCAACTGAATAAACCCATAAGCCATAAAAAATGAGCGTATGAACTTATCGAATCTTCAATAAAAAGCTCATAAGCCCACTAAGTAAGTTAAGGTTATCCAATAAAAAGTCCATAAATGCTTATTTTAAAAAGCTTAGCCAAACACCCAAGTTTTATTGAGTCTCAAAGTTATATTTAATTTTGTAATCTTTATCAATACCAGGTTAAAACGCGGCTTATTTTTTTATTTTTTATTGATATCGTATACAGGTGGTATACAATAGAGATGGGAAGATAGTGAGTACACATTTTCAGCGAGAACACCATCAAGAGTGGTTCAATATGGTAAGTTCTTTTTAGTTAATTGTTTACATGATTACGTCTACATAGTTAGTAGTTAGCTTTGACTTGTTGTAGTTTATGTAGTTATCTCACATAGCTTCAGTATGTGACTATGATGCCTGACTTAGAAGTTAGAACTAGGCATATTAAGTAGATTTAAGTAGAAAAAAAGGTTTGTTTTTGTATTAACATACTGAATGAGATCGAGAGTTGCAGAACCATGATGTGAGCCAAGTGTAAATGTATTTACTGACTTACTGTATAAGGGGACGACGACAATGCAAGTGTGCACCTTAGAGCACTGAGAGTATGGTGGCTCAAACTGGCTTGAGCTTGTTTACCACCTCAGTGTTCAAGCTAAACACCTGTAATCAATAAAGTAAGTAGACTTGGTTGTAAAAACATACTAGTAATAATAAAGCAACATGTCTTACAGCAATATGTCTAATAAGGGTGTGGTAGCTTTTACAATATGTTTACTGTTCAAGAGTTTAAGTTCAGAGCGATGCTTACTATTGCAGATTTGCAGACCCATATGAAGGGAATGGTGGAGGCCCTGCTAAGCTGGCAAGGTAGCCACGAGAATCTTTTCAAAGCAACGGTTAGCAAATCTCTTCAGCTTCTTTAATTATATATTGGTTTTATAGTATTATACCCAACCTAATAGAACTGATCGGTTTTGCTCCAGTTTCAATTTTGTCGCCATCTGATTGATAAGAAGATTACTCATTTGATGAGAAGCATAATGATCGTAACTTTATGATATATTCACAGCATTTATGAAATGGGTATGAAGAACTAGAGTAAATTAACAGTTTGTACGAAATGGGTATGCAAATGTAGAGCTAGTTAAAAGTCTTTATGAAATGGGTATGAAAAAGTAGACCATTTGATAAAAAGGTTATAGATTATTGCTTTATGAAGAACTAGTGGTTTTTAGGAAATGGGTATAAAGATTAGACGAAATTAGTCATGATTGTTAGAAAGTTTTTATTTTGTTAGAAACCGTTTTAGTACAGTAATTCTTAGAATGAGACTATTTTGGCCCAAAATTTTAATCAAACTATGCCTTAAAAAAATACACATGTAAATGTCCACTTATATTTTTAAGGTAAAATATGCGTACTCTGACATTTTTTCTATACCATTGTATGCATTTCAATGCCTCATATATTGAAAAACAAAGTGCTGAATAATCTGACTTTTAAATAACGAAGTGTTTTTATACAATAAAAAATATGAAGCTGATCACATAGTTTTTGCATCATCTTATTTTTATGTTCCAGTGCGCCACATGGATGACAATCATGACTTCCTATCTATATCTATATTCTCATGGAGAACTGGAGAAGTCTCGTGGGCTGCATCTCAACCATGTGTACGTAATAGATGCTTCTTTAACTATTTAATATACATTGCATGCGCTTTCTCACTTTCAGCTAATGTATGTTCATCCCACTGTCTTTTCTTAACTTATTTCGTGTTCATGGTTATAACTATATGTGTGATCTCGACAAACATCAATGTGAATAGTTGCAAGTAGTGACATTCTATTTTGAAGGTCATGTAGGCTCACGGTTTTGTTTTGTTAAGTCATGACAAACTTTATGCACATCATCAATGAACTCACCTATATATTTAAATGTGGCCGATATATGTAGATATTGTGAATGCTTAAATATACAAGCCAGGAAAGTGAGGAAATGACCTCTAAATTCTAATATATACGTAGTAGCATGTACGCATGGATACTTATATAAAATTGAAACATATGTAAACAAAATGCATACTACGGAGTATTGACTAGTACTTGATGTACATAAGAGCTTGTGTGTATGAACGGTTCAGATTGTGTGTATTTAGTGTGGGACCCATGGTTGATAGTAGCTCAGATTGTGTGTATTCAGTGTGTATTATTTGAGTTTGGGTGTTTATATGGGTCGTCTTGTTGGTACTAGGGTGATGAGCCTTGTTTGTTTATTTGATTTCGCTATGGTTACACTTGGTGTGTTGTCGTTTCGTTTCTTCTCAGCTCCGTTGATTGGTGAGTCGCGTGTTTTTGGAAGTTTTATGTAATGTTTTATCATATCGTTTTGCTAGAACTAGTTTTGTATGATTGTGATAGGAATTTTAACGTGAAGTGGATGTTGGCTTATTGTGTGACGTGTTTAGGTAAATGGGTTAAACTAGATGTGATAACTGTTGTCTTTTTTGATTTTGAGGAGAAACATTAACGTAGTATAGCAAACTAGATGTTGGATTATTGCAATGTGTACCTTAGTGTATGTTTAGATCCGCAGTCAGCATTTTGGGCTATACCGTTAGTGTATGTAAGTATGGTTGAGACTATGATTCTTTGTGTTGTCTAATCATTTTTATAATTAGCTCGTGGTTGGTCTAGTTTAAGATTATGGTCTATTAACTGGCTTTAATATTTATATGGCAAAACAATAAATAGGATGGGCGAGGAGACTTTTGGTGGGGACGCCATTGTCTCCGCCGAAAGTCGCAAAACGACAAAATCATGCTGACATGGCACACCAAAAGGCTAACCAAGTGGGAGAAATTCAATGCACACTTTTGGCGGGGACATGTCCCGCTAAAAGGTTGCCAAAGTTTGACCAAATTATCTTATTCTCCCTCGCTTGCTAATCATTTATTTTCCCTCCAACACTTTTGGCGGGGACATGTCTCCGCCGAAAGTGGAATTTAAAATAATAAATAATTTTGTTTATAAATGATTTAACTAAGTTAAAAATAATAAAATTCTTATATTATTTAAATTAATTAAAAATGATTTAAAATAAGTAAAAATGAGTTTATAATGATTTCAAAATAAAAATAAATGATTCAAAAGTCCCCGCGGAAAGTTATTGGATGGGACATGTTCCTGCCGAAAGCCTCGAAAAGTCCCTTAAAAAAGCAGTCATTGTTGTAGTGAGTGCTATTTAGATTGCTTCTTCAGTGCACTTGATGATCTTATCTTAGTAGACGTAAACTCGTAAGCTACCGTGGGTGGGCATAATCGTCCAACTTCCGTCTTTTAAATGCAAGAGATAAATTTAGGGGAATGTTTTTGTGAGCCCAACACAACTTAGTGATAATGTTCTTATACTGATGTGGCGTTGACACTCAAAGATTAAAGGACCCACAAAAATATTTTCTTTTCATGTTCTTTTATGTATTTGAGCATTGTTATGTTTTCTTTGCAGAACAGTAAGTTTGACACATGATCTTTGCATGTATACTTGAGTAAGGCAAGGGTGATTAAGGAGTATTTTGGGTTATTTAAGAGCTTTGGATGGGGTTTATGTTCAAATAGATTATCATCATCATTCTTAAGCCAAACCCGGTACTTTCTAATCCTTCTTCAATATTCTCTTATATTTTGTAAATTGCCATGTTTCTCTTAATTAGTTTTGCCATGTCTAATTTTATTGTTACTATGCGATTTAACTTTATTAGGATGTTAGAGTAGATTTTATATATGTGCTTGTTTTGATTTCATATATGCTTATTTGGATAAATTGGTTCATCGAAAATATAGGGTTTACGTTTACGTTTTTATTTTTTGTTTTGTGTAAAGTAGATAATACACCTGGCAAAAATATTAAAATGAACAAACTACATTAAGAACTATAATAAAAGTTAAGAACTAGATCCAAGAAAATAAAAAAACAAATTACAAATGACAAAATAACATCAATAGTCTTCATAATCTTCTTGGGCTTTGACCTTGATCTTCAATGCACTTCACCGAACTCCTCTTGGGCTTCATACAAATATCATCGATAGTTTTCACGATATTCTTCTTTGGGCTTGAAAACTTGAACAACATCAATTTCCAAAAAAAAAAAAAAAAAAAAAAAACAAAAACAAAAAAAAAACAAAAACCCCAAACCAAAGCTAACCATCTTCCGACACTGCATAAACGACCAAAATATCATCAATAGTCTTCATGATATTCTTCTTGGCCTTAAAAAACTGAACGACATCAATTTCCAATTAAAAAAAAAAAAAAAAAAAAAAAAAAAAAAAAAAACAACAAACAAAATTCCAAACCAAGGTTAACTAGATATGAGCTTTAAATTAAATGTATATTTCACTCGTTAATTTTTTATCAAATACTACTATACACACAAACAAAAGCATTATAAGGTCAAAGTTGAAAAAGAAAGACTTAGAACCAATTCTGATAGAATGCAATACAATTTCTGAATATATAAGACAAATATCATCTACCTTTATCTCAAACCAAACAATTAATCAATAATAAGGAATGAAATGCAATACCGCAACAAGACATGCTGAAAAAGTTAAAAATTTTACCTTCTGAAGAAATTAAGCTCATATGTCGTACAAAATAACAAGACTTAAAAATATGACCAATAAAAGCCATGGTACTCAATATATTACACATACTCTTGGTCCAAATTGCAGCTTGCATTCGTATACTTATCAAGTTATCATTAATTGGCATTATTATACTTTTCGTTGAGCACATGACAATATTAGAATAGGAACAAAACATATAAACCCACTACCATACGTATAATCCAGAACATAAGCCAATGATATATAGTTAAATAATATTTAAGAAACCTATTCTTAGATGTTTAAAGACAATTATATTAAGAACTAAAAAACAAAATCTAATTTAATTTTTTACGAACCATCGGAAAAACCAATATTGTACCTATTTTATTGAATTTCAGTTACCGTACTTAAAGCGTTACACCATTTAAGCAAATTATATACACTTTATAGTGAATGTCTAATGCAACTTTTTTTGCATGTATGCAAATTAGTGAACTTTATACCATTTTGTAAAATACATACCATTTACTGACTATATACGTATTTTTTGCAAAAATTATTTTACTTTAATTTTTACACAATGGTTATTACAATTATACTTCTTTTAGTGACTATTTATTAACGATATTTTGAATTTATACCCATTATTGAAGTGTGCATTATTATTTTTTTCTTAACGGTAAATTTATTAATAAAAGGAAGCCCGAAAACAAAGTACAATAAAAAGCACAAAACAACACGGCAAATAGGACACATCCCTACTTTGCCAGTTTCGGCTCAACAATTCATGGCCATGGACAAAACCCCATGCTAAAAAACATGCAATTACAATATCCTCTATAATACGGGAATTAGAAACACAAAACAGACTAAAACCAAAACAGATTAATAACAATGAGCAAAAGACCAGTTAAGCCCTTAGCATACTTCTAAATCCATAGTGTATAATGGGACCAAGGAAAGACATATTGAAATACATATTGTTACTCCTTGTGTTGGAGACACACTTTCTTGCGAATGAGAATCTGTAGACCTGTTCTTAGGGTTTAGGGCTTAGGGGTTAGGGTTTAGGGGTTAGGGGTTAGGGGGTTAGGGTTTGGAGTTTGGGGTTNTTAGAAACACAAAACAGACTAAAACTAAAACAACTAAATAACAATGAGCAAAGACCAGTTAAGCCCTTAGCATACTTCTGAATCCATAGTGTATAATGGGACCAAGGAATGACATGTTGAAATACATACTGTTAATCCTTGTGTTGGAGGTAGACCTGTTCTTAGGGTTTAGGGCTTATGGTTAGGGGTTAGGTTTTAGGGTTAGGGGTTTAGGGTTTAGGGTTTAGGGTTTGGGGTTTGGGGTTTAGGGTTTGGGGTTTGGGGTTTGGGGTTTAGGGTGTAGGGTTTAATTAGGGGTTAGGGGTTAGGGGTTAGGGTTTAGAGTTTAGGGTTAGGGGTTAGGGGTTAGGGGTTAGGGTTTATGGTTTATGTTTTAGGGTTTAGTCATATATTCTAAACTGCTAACGAAGCAAGTACGTTCACATGTTTTAGCAGTTATGATATATGTGACTAAAATCTCTCGAACAATTTTGAATATATAAGACACAAATATCATCTACCTTATCTCAAACCAAACATATTAATCAATAATAAGGATAGAATGCACCGCAACAACACATGACTGAAAAAGGTTAAAAATTTTACTTCTTGAAGAAACTAAGCTATATGTCGCTACACAATAACAAGACTAAAAATATGACAATGAAAGCCATGGTACTTCAATAAATTACGACCAATACTCTTGGTCAAATTGCAGCTTGCATTCGTATACTTATCAAGTTATCATTAATATGGCAATTANGTTGCATTAATTTCACTATAAGGGTATATAATTTGCTTAAATTGTGTAACGCTTATGAAACGGGTAATGAATTCATTAAAATAAGGTACAATATTGGTTTTCCGATGTGTTCGTAAAATATGGTTTAGGGTTTAGGGTTCGAGGTCTTCCTTGAGCACATGACAATATTAGAAAAGAACAAAACATATAAACCCACTACATTACTATAATCTAAACATAAGCCAAATATATATAAATAAATTTTTAAGCAACCTATTCTTAGATGTTTAAAGACAATTATATTAAGAATAAAAAACAAAATCTAATTTAATTTTACGAACACATCGGAAAACCAATATTGTACCCTATTTTATTGAATTCATTACCCGTTTCATAAGCGTTACACCATTTAAGCAAATTTTAAACCCTTATAGTGAAATTAATGCAACTTTTTTTGCATGTATGCAAATTAGTGAACTTTATACCATTTTTGTAAAATACATACCATTTTAGTGAACTTTATTCGTTTTTTGCAAAAAATATTTTTACTTAATTTTTACACAATGGTTATGTACATTATACTACTTTTGTGACTTTTATTCACATTATTTTGAATTTATACCCATTATTTTAGTGTGCATTATTATTTTTTTCTTAATGGTAAATTTATTAATAAAAGGAAGCCCAAGACAAAGTACAATAAAAAGCACAAATTAAAATGGTACATATTATTCACTAAAATGGTACATATTTTACATAGACATTGTGTAAAGTTAACTAAAAATAATTTTTGGAAAAAATGTATAAAGTTCACTAAAATGGTACATATTTATCAAAAATGGCATAAAGTTCACTAATTTGCATACATGCAAAAAACTTGCATTAATTTCACTATCAAGGTATATAATTTGCTTAAATGGTGTAAGGCTTATAAAATGGCTAATGAATTCAATAATAGAGGGTACAATATTGGTTTTCCGGTGTGTTCATAAAATTAAAATATAACTTGTTTCTTATTCTTTGTATAATTGACTTTAAACATCTAAGAATAGGTTGCAAAAAAAAATTATATAGATTTACTGGGTTGATGTTTGGATTTTAGTAATGTATTGGTTTATATATATATTCTTTTTGTTCTATTCTAATATTGCCATGTGCCTAACGAAGTAGAATGGTATTGCTAATTTAATGATTAGTATATGAATGCAAGTTGGATTTTGAAGAAGAGTATTAGTCCTAATATATTTAAGCACCATGGCTTTTATTGTCTTATTTTTATACTTGTAATTTTGGCCTACGATTGTGTAGCTACATATAGCTTAGTTTCTTCATGAAGTAAAATAATAAACCTTCAAAAATGATACCCATGATACCACAATAGTTATCTTTTCCGGTCATGTGTTGTTGTTTTTGTTTAATATGTTTGGTTTTAGATAAGAATAAAACCTCGAATTGGCCGTCAGATGTTGATGTTGTTGTTGTGGTTTAGCAAATCTGAGGTTCGGTTTGATGGTCTTCCATGATGGGTTCTTTAACCTGAGGAGTGAGGACTGACAAAGGTTAGACAGGGTTCGAGGTCTTTGGCAAAGACCCAGTTAGATTCAGGTAAGACTCGGCTATTCTGGCCAAGACCCAGTTAGAACCAGGTAAGACTCGACTATTTTGGCCAAGACCCTTCAACTGATGCTAAGCCCATAATTCAAACGCTAGCTCATCAGCTCATTCAAAGGTACATTGAAAATACTCGCTAAAAGGTATCATATTTCATTAAAAATATTTTTTGTGAGATTATATACCTTTTAGCGAGTATTTTCAAATAGGTTAAAAACGAACTCACATGATTCAGGGTAAAAGGGAGAGCATCGTCCTTTACTTTTGAATTAATTAGAGAACTTTCGAGTCTATCAAGGAAGCATTGTAGGAATTCATGAGCATCTCCCTGTTGATTACTTCGGAATGACGATCAAAAATCTGAGAGAATTGTGGTTAAGGATTGCACTGGGCAATGGATACTTGAGGTTGTTGTTCGAAAGTCAGATGGTTGTCAAGATGGTTGTCAAGATGTGTAAATGTTGTTGGCATTGTTATTCTTGAGGTGTAGGACCTTAGTAAAACCTCGAATTGGCCGTCAGATGTTATTGTTGTTGTTGTGGTTTAGGAAATCTGAGGTTCGGTTTGATGGTCTTCCATGATGGGTTCTTTAACCTGAGGAATGAGGACTGACAAAGGTTAGACAGGGTTCGAGGTCTTTGGCAAAGACCCAGTTAGATTCAGGTAAGATATATATTTATGTGAATTTGATTTTCGGTTCGGTTATTGGTTCATTGTACCAAAATTATATCTGAACTGGGAAATACATTTTTACTTCGGTTCTGTTCGATTTTGGCAAATTCGGTTCGGTTACAAATTTGGTTCGTGTTTTTTCGGTTCGGTTTACCAAATTGCATGAAATGAAGACTTGGATTTATTGGGCTTATGCTGTGATTTGTATGAAATGAAGACGTTGGATGCATTGGGCTTATTGGGCTTATGTTGTGATTTGCATGAAATGAAAACATTCGTGTGTAATGGTTTTGGTAGTCATACTCTCGATTTCGTATTATATCTTGGTATAGTTTAGAGACTTATAATTTAGTTTCCTTTTTATCATGTTCTCATAGCTTGTTTTAGGCATGCCGTTTTTAAGCTTACATGATTTATCATCTAAAGCTTTCATTTGTATTCTTTGATTGTTTCAAGGTCTCATTTATCTAACCCAAATTAACCACCTAAATTATGTATTTTTATCCAATTCATATCTTAAGGTTAAAGCTTTATCTAATATAATTATCTAAACTAAAGACAATCACCATATAAACAAGCATCAATAAAACCTACGCTAAAAGCAACAAATAAAGCAACAATAATAATAATTAAAGTAAGGTTTACAATAAACATAACAATAAATAAATAAAAAGATAAGAAAAAGATGAAACCTGAAATTAGCTCGGTATGACTCGGCGATAATAACGATCCCACCAATCACATACGCTAATTACCCTTCAATTATTATATTTAGAACTATGATCAAATGTGGAACAAAGAAAAGTGATTTTACTATTAAGTACCAAAACAAACATACCCAATTAAAAACTTTTAGAAAATAACTAAATCAAATCCAACATTACAAGAATAAACCAATAACATAGCTATACCCATCTTAAGCTCATACCGATACTTAAGCATAGACATATATGTAAAAGCCCTTTTACAAAATAGCCAAATGAAGTCTAGCTAATACAATGGGGTGTTTACTTCTGACTTAATAAACCCATATGGGGAAAGAATTGTGTCCACAAGATATATATTACATAGTACTATTTCTTTCTTTTTTTTTTGGGTTCACTCATTTGTGTTAAAATCGTCTGTATCATTAAGGCCATCCACGTTGAGCTTAATTGGCATACGTGCAATGTCAGAAATGTAACTATATGGCAGCGATCAATGCATTGTAAGTTGTTTCATGTCACCACACGTATAAATCTAGTGTTTCGCTGAATAAACAAGCAATATGCGTCCTTTTTCTCATTTTTATTAATAACGTATGTTTATGCGAATTCGGTTTTCGGTTCAGTCGGTTTTCATTATGCCAAAAGTCATATCCAAACAGAACACCAAATATTTAGTAAGCTCTATTCGGTTCGGTTTTAGCAAATTCGATTCAGTTTGATTTTAACTTTTGTTTCCTATAGGATCTGGTTAGAGAAAAGTGATTGTGTGGCATGGGCAAATGATGTTTCTTTTTTCTTTCACGAAAGGCCTCCACAAAATAACATGGTTATTTGTTGTATTATCTAGCAACCTTGAAGTCATAAAACTGTTATTGACTTATTTGTCGTATTAAATTGAATACTAAAAGTTTAGTCAATTGATCATTCAGCCGCAACATTAACAAATTACAAACCCAACAAGAGCAAAATGAAACTATCAAATACCTTTTCTAAGCGATTAAAAATAAATAAATAAATAAATAAATAATAACATCCGCACGTAAAATCGAAATTTCTTGACATTAAATTTACGAAATTAAACTATCACCGCATCATCCTATATATGTTCTCGACAAAAGTGAGTGAAGCAATTGGTTTTTAGATACGAGAAGAAAATAAGTTGAATAACATCTTCGGTTCAATTGGACAAAAATGTCTAATTATGGGTCTAGTTGGAGAGGCACAGGTTGGAAAACGAGAAAAAGAAACATCAACTTATGGTTACGTAGACCGAGACCTTTACCCATAATCTCTTTAAAGTATCCAAATCTCGAGCTTAACTAGGCTCTGGCCTAACCCATATGAGTCTGAAACTTTATAATTTTTAAGATTGAAGTGGCTACGAAAGTACCAGTAACAAAATCACATATGTATGTACGTGAGTCAAATCCAATAGGTATTGATACAAAACGAAATGAAATTTAAACATACTTGATGACAAGTGGTTCCGTTTTTCGAATCATACATCTTCCTTCGGCTTCGGTTTATCGGACTCCGTGTCACTCTTATTTCAACATCTCCGTTGGTACTGTTACTAATCTATTTCCCGTGTTGTTTTCTAGTTATCTAGTGGCCTAGTGGGGCCATGGCAAAGACGGTAAAAGGTGACTTGCGAAGTGGAGTACAAGGTTGTTGCAACGGAATTGAAGTGATTTCAGTTTGAAGATAATGGAATTGATGATTAAAAATTAAAAAAATAATAAGAAGAAGAAAAATGGATGTTAGATTTGGGGTTTGGGTGAAATAATGTGTCAAATGAAGATGCCATTTTAGATTTTGTACTTGTTTGGTTCAAGGTATCGGGATGGGAGTTTTTATAAACTTGATTGATTGTTGTGGAGGGAAATTTTGGTTTTGAAATTTTGTATAAGTGGGCTCATTTTAGATTTTGTACTTGTGTGTTGCATGTACGTTTTAATTGGCTTATTATTGTGACCTTTCCAATTGTATCTATCAGCATCACTTCGGCTCCTCATATTACTAACCTTTAACAAAAGCATATGTGAATCCTATGTAAATATGTAGGTTGTGTAGATGTACGGTGTATGTTTATGTTACAATGTAACAACCTCATAATAACACAAAGAAGATAACTATTAACTGTTAAGTTTTTGATACCCTGAACGAGATGTTAGAGATAACTATTAAGTTTAATTTACTTTATAGGTTGGTTCGTGTATTATAACACAAAGAAGATAACTAAAAAATTAGAAATTTATAGTCAATTTTTAGATGCATATTACTCTTCGACGGCAACTGTTCTTAGATGCAAATTGTTTTTCAATCATAAGGGTTCTCTTTGATGCATGTCGTTCTTTGACGCAAATTGTTATACATGCACACCGTACGTCTTTGATGCATAATCCTAATCGTGTAACATTTATTAATCCAGTAAATATTTTGAATGATGATCAAAATTCGTGTTGATGTTGAAATCGATAATTATCGATGATGATGATCTTACGATGATGATGCCGAACCAATGATAAAGATAACGACGGCGATATGATGCATAAACATATCCAGTCCTTGCTTGATGAAATACTGCATTATATGTTGTGGATGATGATTAAGATGCGGATATGCATTGACGATGCATGTTCGGATACGTATGAAGTTATAATTACAACTTTTGATGACATGATGATGATGATAATGATTAAGATGCAAATTATACGATTTAGAGATGCAATCTATAATAAATTTATGATGATGATTCCTGGTTGAATCAAGATTGGAAAAATAATAACAGTACATTAATTTAATCTATTAGCATTCATGCTAGAAGTCTAGAACATATCCTAGAATGACGTTCATGTGCACGAAATATGCATATGTTGGAATAGAAACAACTCAACTAAAATGTATTTAACTTTGACCAGACGGCCATCACAATCCCACCGACACTCGGGACATAACCATGTTTTCGATAAGCTAGCATAATTTCCATACCAACTATGTCTGAGTGCACAAGGCTCCTCAAAAGTCTTTTCTATTATGTCACTCTAAGGTGCACACTCGCATTGTCAATACATTTACACTTGGCTCACATCACGGTTCTGCGACTCTCGATCTCATTCAGTATGTTAATACAAAAGCAAACCTTTTTTTATTATTTTTATTATTTTTTTTATTAAATCTACTTAATATGTTTAGTTCTAAGTTAGACATCATATTCACATACTGAAGCTATGTCCTACCTGAATCAGAGATCATATATAACTAAGTAAACTTATAGATCATAGTGATGCCTAAGGATAAGTCAAAGTTAACTACCGACTATGTAGATGTAATCATGTAAACAATTAACTAAAAGAACTTACCATCGTATTGAACCACTCGTGATAGCGTTCCCACTGTAGATGCATACTCACTATCCTCGCATCTCATAGTAATCTTTACCTCATACAGACTGTATACAATATCAATAAAAAAAAATAAGCCGCATTTAAACTCGGTATCGATCAAGATTACAAAATGAATATAACCTTCGGACCATAGATGGAACTTGAACATTTTTTTTTATTGAAGGGGGGGGGGCGGGGGGCCGAATTTATTTTGAAGGGACGAATCGGAGATTTTTTGTAACCTCAACTAAATTACATCTNATTAAGTTTTTGATACCCTGAACGAGATGTTAGAGATAACTATTAAGTTTAATTTACTTTATAGGTTGGTTCGTGTATTATAACACAAAGAAGATAACTAAAAAATTAGAAATTTATAGTCAATTTTTAGATGCATATTAGCTTATAGTCAATTTTTAGATGCATATTAGCTTAAAGGATGTTTATCTTAGCTTATTTAGTGGGCTTATTCTTTTGAGCTTATGAGCGTATATAAGCTATAAGCTCAAACTGACACGTTCAAAAGACACAAAAATTGAGCTTATGAGCTTAAACAAACACCCCTTAATACAATAAGCTACTCAGTACCTTTGTAAACAAAAAGTTATCATTTTTCATCAAAATTCAAACATGCATTACACTATAAACTACTAATTAGCTAATCCACTAACACAGTTTTATCACATTAATGATTTTGACTTATTTCAATTTCATGACTAATTTGATTTAATTTTTTATACCCATTTCCCAAATATTATTAATATGTCATAAAGTGAAAATCTTTAATCTTTTGATCAAACGGGTAATATGCATTGCACTATAAAGCTTAAACTACTAAAGTTAAAACAGTGAATCAGTTATAACAAAATACAAACTTTAAACATATTCATAGTATTATAGTAACTAATTTACCACAAACATCTCCTTGAAAAGGTAAGTTTTTCATCAAAATTCTAATATATACACATTAAAACTACTAATCAGCTAAAACAGTTTTAAAACTTACGAACTTTCTAACAAATCATGACTAATTTGGTCTAATCTTTCATACCCATTNGCTTAAAGGATGTTTATCTTAGCTTATTTAGTGGGCTTATTCTTTTGAGCTTATGAGCGTATATAAGCTATAAGCTCAAACTGACACGTTCAAAAGACACAAAAATTGAGCTTATGAGCTTAAACAAACACCCCTTAATACAATAAGCTACTCAGTACCTTTGTAAACAAAAAGTTATCATTTTTCATCAAAATTCAAACATGCATTACACTATAAACTACTAATTAGCTAATCCACTAATACAGTTTTATCACATTAATGATTTTGACTTATTTCAATTTCATGACTAATTTGATTTAATTTTTTATACCCATTTCCCAAATATTATTAATATATCATAAAGTGAAAATCTTTAATCTTTTGATCAAACGGGTAATATGCATTGCACTATAAAGCTTAAACTACTAAAGTTAAAACAGTGAATCAGTTATAACAAAATACAAACTTTAAACATATTCATAGTATTATAGTAACTAATTTACCACAAACATCTCCTTGAAAAGGTAAGTTTTTCATCAAAATTCTAATATATACACATTAAAACTACTAATCAGCTAAAACAGTTTTAAAACTTACGAACTTTCTAACAAATCATGACTAATTTGGTCTAATCTTTCATACCCATTTCCTAGCTAACAACCACTAAGTTATCATAAAGTAACAATATTTAATCTTTTCATATCCATTTCATAAAGACTTTTAACAAGCTCTACATTTGTATACCCATTTCATAAATGCTGTTAATATATCATAAAGTTATAATCTTTAAGCTTCTTATCAAATGGGTAAACTTCCTATCAACCAGATTTATTTACAGGCGACAAACTTGAAACCGGCACAAAATGGATCAGCTTCGATTTGGTTGCATATAATACCATAAAACCAATTATAATTAAAGAAGCTGAAATGATTTGCTAACCTTTGATTTGAAAAGATCCTTGTGGCTCCCTTGCCAGCTCAGCAGGGCTTAAACCTTCATATGGGTCGGCAATCCTTCGGCTTGTGACTTGGCAACTAATACCTTAAGCAAACCTAAAAAAGTAAGCATCGCTCTAAACTTAGACTCTTGAATATTAACATATTGTAAAAGCTACCACACCCTTATTAGACATATTGTTGTAGGATACGTTCACCAGTTCAGGAAGAGTGCTTCCTTAATACGAGTATGTTTTTACAATCAGGTCTACTTACTTTATTGATTTCTCTGTTCTTTCTCGGGAGAAGGAGAAACGCGGATGGAAGAACATTGAAAGCCTTGGATATAAGATCAGTAAATTCATAAGTCAAATGAGCTATGCCCCAGCAAGGACGCCAACCACCTACACCAAAATTTAAAAGCCGTGATGAAAATCACTTCTATATAGTTACAACAAACCAATGTGTTAATTATTATGAGGAATGTTATTTACCATGTCTAAAAAGTTATACAAATTCTCCTTGTTTCCACCCTTATCTTCGTCCACACAGGCATGACCAGTCTGTACTATAATCTCATATGCTCAATTTCTTGTATTCTTGTTAGCCTGAAAATCATAGATTCAATACAAACTGTAAGAAAGTTTCAGCTATATAGAACAAAGGAGCATTAGAATAAGTTGTAAACTCGAGCATGTAAATTTTACTCTAGATTTTCATTGGTGAAAACATATGCAGTTCATGTAAATTTTATGAATTCCAGCATGACTTAGATAGTACCTCTTTAAGTCCAAGTACTATTTCAGTCAAGAATGAGGCAACAATCTCATGCTTCATTTTTCTGATTCGTCTTGCAAAAGAAGTCTCTTAAATGCTTCTGGTTTATAGTTTATGTGAACGTGCTAGAGTTTTGAAGTATATTCCACTACCAACACGAATGCTCATCAAAAATAATATTTATCTTCCAAAGTTCAAAATACGCTAAAGACAAACAATATCAAGAGCAATCATAATAATGAGCTTGAAATAACCTAAGCTATAGCTTACTAAGTGTTTAGCTTGAGCTCTTAACAAAGCTTTTTAAGCTTTATGTAATAACTACATATAGCGAATGTTTACAAGTTAGAACTATAACCAATTTGCCTATATATTTGAGATGACTTAGCCAAATATCTAGAAATGTTTTGAAGTGAATCTCGAGCTTAGCTCGGCTCTGCCCTAAGCCATATCAATCTGAAACATAGTGTTTTTTTAAGTGTCTAAGATAGTACCGGTATCAATCTAAGGCAGTGTTTGTTTTTTTCTTTCAGATCTGAATGGCGTCTAAAGTCTGATTCGGTCAGACGTAATCAGCTTCAGACTATTTGTTTTTTTTCAGATCTGAAGTCTGAATACATCTAAATAGGGTCTGATTCGTTCAGGCATTGAATAACGTCTGACTACATCTGAAAAGCCTAAACTTCATTGATACTTCTTTTCAATCCTTATCTGCTCATCTTGGTCTTGATTTTTTATTAATAATCACGAATAGAGGGTCGTTTGGTTTGTTTTATAGTGAAACGATTTTTTTTGTTTATTCAGATATTCAGATTCAGATATAAAAACAGACCGTCTAAAATAATTCAGATTCAGACTTTTGAACCACTCATTCAGATTCAGAAGTGGTATTCAGATTCAGACATAAAACCTCTTAAAAAACAAACAGCACCTAAGAAAGTATGTACATGAGTCAAATCCAAGTGGTTCCATTTTTCAAATCATATATCTTTCCGTGAATAACACGAACACCTGGATTCGCGTTCTGTTTCTTCGGTTTCAATTAGAACACCAGGAGTCGATAGTATTTTAAAAAGTACTAGGCTGTTAAACAACCATTAAACATTTTTCAATCAAGCAAGGATCAGTAGCCATGACATAAGAGAATCATGCTAAATCTATCAGATAGAGTTGATACATAATATTGACCTCATATAAACAGAGTTGATACCAATACCATGTCAATTCTTTTTTACATAATAATAAGCAACAACTAGGAACAAGTACTAAGCTACTTTAATTCTCATGTACATGAAAATTTTAGAAAGTTTTTCAATTATTTTGAAAAGAAACATACAATTCTATATAATAATCTCGAAATAATGGAAGTCTTATCGAACAATGTTAAGAATTACCTTTGAGAAGTCATCATTGGACAAAATGCATATAGGTATGTAATTGATCATGTTTGGTACTCGAAGGCAAACTCTTACAGGTACATTACCGTTTCTAGGTATTCTTTCTACCTCTGCATATTAACAAAAGACCACAATAAGAATAAGAAACTAACGATACAACTATCATAAAAATGAAACAACTCTTTTAGAGATAGGAGTGATTATCAATTTTATTGCTTGTCAAAAGTATTGTATAGAGATTAAAGAAAACAAGACTCCAGTAAATATAAGAACTTCAATATACCTAGAAGAGTTCCTATGAGATAAATCTTTCGGATTTGATATTATCGGGATGTAACTACCTATGAGTTTTCTTTCGAAGCTCTCTGGGCGCTTAACAAGCTCCTCAACCAAACTCCTTTTCAAATATAAAAGAGCTATGTTTTCCAGGATAATAAATGCAGAGTAGCTTAAAAGTGACCAGTGTGTTTCGTTCTCAGAACTAAAAGCCATTTGGTTCTTGCTTAAAAGTGATCCTGATCCTTCCCAAGAGCCACCTTAGAAACCGAACTCGTTCAAAATCTAAACATGAAAATTTTGTTAGCTGGTTATTTATTTTCTTATAATAGTATCAGTGGCTTTTTAAAATATTTGAATGTTTCTTTACCTGAGGACTAGGAGTAGCACTTCGTGAACCATCATTCGTTTGACTTTCTTGCACAAATCCTGAAAACTCGTCTGTAAAACCCGTTATGCTCACAGTTTTCAATGACACTTTTCGGAGTACACATCCCACTTGAAAATATGCCATCCTTTAAAGAAATGTCCAACCCATTTGCACGCCTTCATTGCCTTCGACTTACAGTTCTGTTTGAATTAACTTCAGACAACATACTGTCTGAAAACGGAGAATTAATCACAGTACTATACGCACTAAATGAACCCATAGTTTGTGATACCGGTGAATCACTCCTCTGACCACTTCTTTTCTCAACTTTCGACCCTTTTTCCATCAAGATTCTTTTTGCTGTTTGTGTTGCTTCAAAGGTGGCACCTTTAACAAACGCCATCTGATCATCTTCACATTTCTTCATTTCTTCAATATCAAGTTCGGATAATATACATTTGTAATCAAGTTCGGATAATATACATTTGTAATCCAAACACTTCATAAGAAAATTAACCATTTGGATCGCCACCAAACGTTTCTGAGAATTACCCTCTGACGCCCCAATATTCAAGATTTTTATACCAGACCAAATTAACAACCTTGCATACGCTTCAACAACTGAACCCTTATGTTCTGCTAAAGACATAACTAACCCCATATGCGAGTTTGTTTGCATCGGCTTTTCCAAAGCCACGGTAACTCTTTGACACACTTCATTCACCAACTCACTTGAAGCAAAACGCCAATTATCAGAATCCACAAGAGCCTTTAAACAGAGGGCAGCACTGGAGGACAAATTCTCTTGGCTGGATAAAAGGGAATCCGAAAGGGGTTTACAAAGAGAATGGATAATTCGTCTTTTCTTGTTCTCAGGGGTGGTAGGGTCCATCCCGTATCTAGCAATGGCAGGGACCACTTTTGAGCAAGCTTGGTGAAGAGCAAAAGAGATTACACTGGTGGACAAAGTCTTGATGATGGTGGACATGATGTTGTCGATTTGTGGTACAATTTTTGTTCCATGGACACGAGCAAGGACTTCATAAAGCGAGATTGTGTATTCACCAGATGTTAATCCCGTTTCTTTGGTCTCAGATGATATCCAAATCTTTGACATAGGATTTTAACGCCTTCATGGCTGACTTTCTACTATCAGAATCCTTATCAAGATTTTCTAATTCTCGCCTAAGCACCGGGCTCAGAATTTTCAGCATTTGATGAACTACAAAAGAAAACCAAATAACTAAGAAACCACACTTTTCATTATTCTGCATAATAACGTTTTACATATATCAGCAGTACTTCCAGCAAGAATTAATCCGTTAAAATTATACTAGATGTGACAACAGTCCATTTGGCTATCTCATATCTCTAACAGTCCATTTGGCTATCTCATATCTCTAACAAGTAAAATGAAAACAAGTAATCCCACGTCAAACAAGCCGAAAATAATCCCAAATGTATTCAAATGCATGAACCCTATTCCCATTAGAATATTACCGCAGTAAATTATTTGTAATCAAACTCATTTCGACACATAAAAGTACCCGTTTTTTGAAAAAGAAGTCGCTTTAACCACTAACAACACACTCATTTCGACAACCGGAACCTATACCATTACACAGCATTCACTAACCTCTGTTATCGCAGTTCATCAAAAAGAAAAAAGATTATAATTCAGTCAACACCAATAAATGAACATTTCAAAGTACATACAAAGCAACAAATCTTATCAAATGTTCATAAGAACTTTGTTAATAGTAACTAAACTTTATATAAAGCAAAGGTGGGACCTTTAAAATCTTGAAAAAAAGAGCTACACAAACTCTAACTTAACCAAATAACAAAAAGATAATGAAATCATTACACCAACCAAACCCAAAAGCTAAATCCTTTGTGGGTACTCATCAACTTAAAAAACCAATATAAAAACATTAAAAAAAAATCAAATCTTTAATTAACATTAACATTCAAATTCACAAAATCAACAACATTTATATAAAAAATAAGTATCAAATTAGTACCTGGTGAAATTGAAACCAATCTTTGCATCTAACTTCAGTTTCAAAATCAAGAATCTGGTTCTTGATCTTTGATGTAAAAAGATTGGAACTTGATAATAAAGATTGAGTTTTTATGTGATTTAAAAACAAGGGTCAAGATTTATTTTTATTTTTTTTCTTGAGTGTATAAATCTGGGCAGTGGGTATTGCGCCAGTGTAAGAAGTGTTATAGCTGTATTCAAGTTTGACCCAAATGTATTTCCCCCCCAATGTTTTAGGTTTTTAATTTGAATTGAATCGGGCACTTTGGTCTTCCCTCTTCTGCTTTTGGTGCTTTTACTATTGTATCCTTGTATTTCTTTTATTCTTTTTTGTTTTTCTTTTGTTTAAAATAGAACGGTACCCGCGCAATGCGGCGGCGGGTACCGTGTGATTATATTTTGCGTTATTTGGTTACATGTTTAGTTGTCTTCATGCTTTATAAGTACTTAAGTAGAGATATTAGAGATAGTTAAGACAAATAATTTTAGTTTGAACAACCAACCGCTTCCTAACAAACTTTCTAATCAACTTGCTTCCTAACTAATTAAGTTTGAAATCTTTCCATAACCGCATGGTTTTTGAATGTTTCTTTTGGCGGTTCTCTCTCAAAACTCAAAAGTCACTCTATATTAATCATAATTAAAGTACTCCTATATCTATAGTACTAAAGCTTTGAGTACCGAGGTGGCGAGGTAAGAGTAGCCAAATTCAAAACAACTACTACTTGTTTAATCTTTTTGCTCATATGTGTACAAAATATAACAAAACTTTTTCGGTATATTAAGACTATAATTTTAGAGAGAATTACTGACTAAACTATGATCCTATATTATGAAAATGAATTTTAAAAGTATATTATCAAAACGGATCTTGACCGCCATTTATGCGTGGAGATTTTGAAAAATAATACACACTTCAATAATGGGTATAAATTCAAAATAATGTGAATAGAAGTGACAAAAATAGTATACTATTCACAAACATTATGTAAACTTAACTAAAAATAATTTTCTCAAAAAATGTATAAAGTTCACCAAAATGGTATGTATTTTACCAAAATAGTATAAAGTTCACTAATTTGCATACATGCAAAAAAAACTGCACTAATTTAACTATCATCTTAAATATGCTCAAATGATGTAACGTTTATAAAATGGCTAATGAATTCAATAAAAGACGGTAAACTATTGGTTTTCTGGTGTGTTCATAAAATTTAAAAAGATCATGTTTTTATTTTTATTTTTTTTTTTATTAATTTTTTTTATTATAATTAAGTAATTGACTTTAAACATCTAAGAATAAACATACAATGATACACTTCTAGATGACTAATAAGTCTCTTTAAAAAAATATTAGTTTTGAGTCCTTAGTTCTTTAATAGTCTTTAGGGACATTGCTTAGATGCTGCTATTTCATTGCTTCAAATTGTGGCACTAAAGGTGATTTTCGATACCAGATACATAAAATGACACCCATGACATCAAAATAATTACCTTTTTCGGTCATGTGTTGTTGTGGCATTGCAGTCTATCTTTATTTTTGTTTAATATGTTTGGTTTGAGATAAAATATATGATATTTGTATCTTATATATTCAGAATTCATCGAGAGATTTTAGCCACGTATATCATAATTGCTCAAGTAGACCTCAATTTTGAAAACATGAGTACGAAACTTGAAAAATAACTCACTAAAATAATGCACGCTTCAATAATGGGTATAAATTCAAAGTAGTGTGAATAAAAGTCACAAAAGTAGTATAATGTTCATAAACATTGTTGTGGCCTTTATTCAGTTATTACCAAAGAAGAAATGGAATATATTCTAAAGCCTATAGTGACACCACGATATTTCACTAAAAATAATAAAATTAACGATACTCGCTAAAAGGTATAGTATTTCACTAAAAATAATTTTAGTGAGATAGTATACCTATTAGAGAGTATTTTCAATTTTTGAAAGTTTATAAAAACTCTAGTAAATTAATGCAAAAACACAACCAATGGAGGTCATCTAAGGAACCCACCCAATATATTGGCTAGACCCGACTGACATACAGCTAGACTCATCCATTATACGGCTATACCCGACCATATATGGCTAGACCCGACGATTATAAGGCTAAACCCAATCATGTATAACTTTACCCGGCCATTATACGGGTTGCCAGACTATTATACAACTAGACCTGGCCATATATGGCTAGAATCAGTTATTATGTAGCTAGACCCAACCATCTATGCCTTGACCCGGCCAAAATTATTGCGAGACCCGGCTATTACACGGCTACAACCGGCCATTGGCTATCAGTGGCCATGATACGGCTAGGTCCCAGACATATACGGCTAGACTCGCCGATTATAAGGCTAAACCTAACCATATATAACTTTACCCGGTCACTATACGGCTAGACCCGGCCATATATAGCTAGAATCGGTTATTATACGGCTAGACCCAGCCATATATGGCTTGACCCGACCCAAAAGTGCATGACCCGCCTATAATACGGCTAGAACCGGGGCCATTATATGGCTATCAGCAGCCATTATACGATAAGACCTGATCTAAGCTTTCTCGGCTCCGGCTCTTGAACACTCTTCCAATCTCTCGTGCTCGTGTTGTTGATTTTGACTCGTTTTTGTCCGTAATTAGAATATCCGTTCCTGCACATTCATCAATACAAAAACACACAAACTTTGGCATTTATGGTTAGTTTTCGGTCTTTTTGGTCCGTTTTCTAAGGTCAATGATATGTGTAAATTACCACATATCAAGACCCGACCAAATACGGCTAGACCTGATATATACGGGTAGACCCGGCCATATACGGCTAGACCATGCCATATATGGTTAGACATAGCCATATGTAACTTGACCCGGCTATTAAATGGCTAGACAAGACCATTATATGGCCAGACCCAACAAAATATGGTTTGACCCAGCCGTATATGGCTAGAAGCGACCACTATATGGCTAGAACCAACCATTAGTCGTTTACTACCAAAGAAGAAATGGTATATATACTAAAGCCTAGAGTGACGCCATGATATTTCACTAAAAATAATAAAATTGAAAATACTCGCTAAAAGGTATAATATTTTACTAAAATTATTTTTACTGAGATAATCTACCTTTTAGAGAGTATTTTCATTTTTTTCAAAGGTTATAAAAACCAGTAAACTAATGCAAAAACACAACCAATGGAGGTCATCTAAGGGACCCACCCAATATAATGGCTAAACCCAACCAATATACGGCTAGACTCATCCATTATACGACTATACCCTGCCATATATGGCTAGACCCGACGATTATAAGGCTAAACCTAGCTATATATAACTTCACCCGGCCATTATACGGCTAGACCAGACCATTATACAGCTAGACACGGCCAAAAAGTGCGAGACACGACTATTATACGGCTAGAACCGGCCATTATCTGGCTATCAACGGCCATTATACGGCTAGACCCGACATATACGGCAAGACTCGGCAATATACAGCTAGACCAGGCCATATATGGTTAGACATAGCCATATGTGACTTGACCAAGCTATTATATGGCAAGACCCAGCCAAATACGGTTTGACCCAGCCCTATATGGCTAGACGCGACCATTATATGGCTAGATCCGGCCATTATATGGCTAGATCCGACCATTAGTCATTTATTACCAAAGAAGAAATGGTATATATTCTTAAGCCTATAGTGACGCCATGATATTTCACTAAAAATAATAAAATTGATACTACTCTTTAAAAGGTATAATATTTCATTAAAAATAATTTTAGTGAGATAATATACCTTGTAGAGAGTATTTTCAAATTTTCAAAGTTATAAAAACCCAAGAAAATAAATGCAAGGGCCTTTTTGGCTTTGATAAACTTTTAAACTATATTAGAAATAATTATGATTTTGACGTGAAGTTCGACTGATAAACTAGAACAACACTATATGTCGAATCTCAAGTGGATAAATGTTCCAATAATAAAACCATCTACTATTTGTACAGGATCTAAAATGATAAGATTTTAAGTAAGAAGGCAAATAGAGAGAATTGAGTGCATATAAAATTAACTCATTTTGTACTTCAGTGATATAGCATACATGATTATTATAATCAAAGAACAATATATGAGTTCATAACTTGAATCACAGAACAGGAGGAAGAAAACTATATGATTATTGATGTGAGTATAGTAGAGTACTATTTCTCGGTTCGTTATCCCAGCGAAGATTTGACGGCGAATAAGTCGAAAACGAATGTGTGTGAGTGAAGTGAATAGAGAAAAATTGTTTTGATTTGGAATTTACACTACCAATTATATGAATTAACAATGAAAATCAACTAATTAAGCTAAAGGTACAAGCATATTAAGCACAAATGACAAAATCATAAACGTGAACTAAAAATAAAACGTCTATGTAACAAATTAAAACGCGAATTCTAAGCTAGACTAAACCTACGGGCTCAAAAGTAATTTTTAAAACTTTAAAATGATAAAAGAAAATTTTAGGAAAAAGAAAAATATTATTTTGGCTTTTTATTTATTTATTATGAATTAAAACTATTTTTGTATTTTTATTTATTAAAAGAAAACTAAACTAAATTTAAAATGAAAAATCTAAACTACAAATTTATTTTCTAAAAATCTTATAAAACTGAAAATGAAATTTAGAAATTAATTCAGAAAATATTTTTGTATTTTTGTGATTTAATTTGAAATTAAAAATGGTTTTAAATTCTAAAAACTATTTAAAAATAAAAAGAAATAGTAAATGAAAGAGAAAAAATATGAAATTTTTACAGAAAATCTAAAACTAAATATGAAATCTGAGAAAAATAATAAAAGTGAAAAATAAGCTATAAAAGTGCTTAATGGGCTTATGACAGCTTATTACAAGTGCTTATTAATAAGCACTTGCAGCAAAACTTAATAAAACTGTCACAGAAGGTTCATAGTACTAAAATAAGCTCAAACCAACTCAAGATAGACCACAAAACAAACAGAAGCACTAAAATGGACAAATAAGCAGATTTCATTAAGCACTAGATATAAGCAATATAGCACCAGAATAAGCAAATGGCTCAAGGACCATGTAAAACTCTAAATGAAACTCAGGTATGCTCAAAACACACAAGCAAACTCAAAACTAGACTAAAATTCACAAGAACAGACTAATTGTACAAAACAGCAAATGAGTAAAAAGTCCCTACTTAGCAGTCCTAAAAAGTACTCTAAATAAGCTGAAAAGTGAAATATTAAGGGGGCAAAATGTCAACAACCAAGCTGAGAAGCTAAAAATCCTAAAAGCCCTATCACAATCCTATAATTGCTCCACTAATTGACTCATTGAACAGACCAGCAGAGACAGATACAAGCAGTGTATACTGACTTTTCATTATCAAACCTACTTTGACTAAATTGAATTTCCACTGCTCAATTCTAATCCTAGATGTGTGAAAATCATGATTAAACACTGAATTCACTAACACTAACATTAAATTCAGTAAATCAATAACTACAGCTAGAACAGGTAAAAAGAAAGCAAGCAGAGATTGCAAAAGAGATCGAATTTTGACTTTTGCAAAGTAAACTACCTCTATTATGCAATGACTATCTTAACCTGATCTATAGTGAGCTAGAAATGCAGAAAACACAACAACCAGAACACTATAACATCAAGTAATGAACAAATCCAAACACTCCCTATTAGGCAGATTACACTACATAATGCAGATCTACCCTATAAAACAGTAAACCAGAGATTAAACTAGATACACAATCAACATTAGAAGCAATTTCTCTAACAAAATGCAACTATAAACATCTAAAACTCAGATTCTCTGATCTAACATAAAACTTGCAGAATTAAACAGAATCAAGAATATGAAGCACGAATGATTAAACAAGCTCAGCTACATCTAATACTACTACACTAGAAGCAATGGAACAACAGATGACTCCATAACACATATCTAAACAGTTATGCAATGAAATGAAATTTAAAGCTATAAATTCAAATGAGAAACTTACAGGTCCTGTCCCTAACTGACATAGGGGAGTCAATTAAACCATAGCCTATCTTTAGATAGGCATAATCACCACACCTCAATTCCATGTACCACCATGAACACCATCACTAACATGTTCTGTACTAGTTGACTGAGTTTCCTTTTACCATCAAAGGCTGAAACAATCTATATAACTTCTACAAACTTGTGATCTTTACTAATAAGAATATGTAAATGAGCTTTAAAACGTATTTGAAAGCAAAAGTAAGATTTGAAAATGTAATTGCTAAACACTTAAAAGTAAATTGTATTAAAACTTGAAGCTGATTACAATTGAAATTTAGAAATTACAAGAAGGATTACAACTATACTAATTCATTTAACTAATCTACTCCTACACTACTACTATCTAACTAACTGACTAACTCCCTCAAATGAGGAGAAGAAACACTATATATAGTCACGAGCTTAGGTCCTCAGAAGGATCCAGAGAGAGTATATACTTGGAATATCCCGAATATGATCCTTTGTGACAAAACCAGCCAATCAGAGGTCCTTGATGATGTGTCCAAGCCAATTAGAAGCCTCCATTCGTCCACCGTGGCAGTCCCTTGATGTCATAACTCTGACACGTATGTCAGGGCTTCTAGAAGCATAAAAGAATGTCAGAATTGCCCTTAATACGAGGTTAATCATAGTGAATTGGATTGGAAGTGGGTATTTGTTGATGTGTACCGATCAAACTATTTATATAGCTTGTTAAGTTTAGTAGCCTTGGATAAATCTAATCTACTAACATAAACACTGAATTACTCTATTAAAAGTATGCGGAATTACTTAACAAGTAAGAAGAATAACAAACTTGAATACTTTTATTATCACCTTAAACCTGTTTAATGAATACAGATTTTACAACCCTAAATAAAGTTTATCGAATTTATCTTCTCTAAAACTCTCTAAACATAAATGACTTAGGGATTCTTTATAAGGCACAAGGAAAACCCTAGTCGGTTTACAATACTTGAACGACAAGTATACATCCTAACTAATAGATATTCTAGATATACACATACATTCTAAATAATTTAGTCTTTATCTTCAAACGATTTAGTTTATTTATCCAGCAGTATTTGATTTAGTCAACGAGCAGCACCTTTGAATAATAAGTACTTTGAACAATACTTTTTTTTTATTTTCAGCAAGTACTTTGATTTTATAACCCAACAATCCTCCCCTAACTGAATTCTACTTGTTTGACTTCAAGTTTCCTTTGATAAAGCATTTAATCTTCAAGAGAAAAGGTTGTCTTCTTCAAAAATGCACTCGTTATTGAATCATTATTAATCTGCAGTACTTTAATCTTCATCAGCCAACAGACTTTAATCTTTACAGCAACCTTGAAACATCTTCACAGCTACTCAGCCAACATAAGATACATCAAATCATATTAAGTTTCATACTATTCTCATCACTTCCCAGGTGTAAACTCTGTGTGAGAGGTGAATCATTGAAAACTTAATGGATTTTAATGTCTCTTTACCAACCATTAACTCTGGAGTAAGCTAATGTTTCAGTTAGTACCATGGTACATTAATAAATATTTAACTTTTAGCAATTTATTAGCTATCAACGGATTTGAGTAGTCTTTACCAAAAGCCGTTTGCTTAGGACTAGCTAGTTCTTTTGATTTCAACCATGGTGAATAATTACCATAAATGGATTTTCCACTGCCTTTACCACAAGCCATTTTTCTTGTGGGCTAGTCCAACTCTTCACATATTTCGATTATGGAAGTTGAGACCATACAATTTTAGTAAATTGAAACTATAAACGGATTTGATTATCACATCAGAGCCGTACCCTCATGATGAATCAAACTCTTTCTTGCTGTTAAACATGGTGAGTTAGAAATACCATTGGTTGTTGCAGTATGAATACTACACATGCTTTCAAAATTGTTGCTTGTATTTATTTGTGCTTCAAAAAGATGTTTTTGCAAACAAGATAAAGGACTTTTATTTCAAAACATATACTGGTTTTTGACTGCAGCAGTACTTTAGAAAGTACTGTTTGGAATCAAGAGTACTGAATAAATATTGTTTATTCAAAATATTTTAACAATAAAATCATACCATAGTATGGTTAATCATCCTTCAAAATTGCCAATTGAATGACAGATTTGATTACCATTAGAGCTACATCATCCTTCATTTGAACTTCCAAACCATGATCCAGCTCCTAATATGAATATCTTTTTGTAAGAGGATATCCTTTTTCGTCACAGCATGTAGATTCATGTCCATCTTCTAGGTTCTAATACATGAACACCAGCACTTGCCAAGAACTTCCACTATGAATTTCCCATTTATCTTGATTCTTCCAAAACTCACTGTGGCCTAGCCCTTCATCTTGTTTCCCACATTAAGTAATTCAAATCTCCAATAGCATTAGGCCAACCTCCTTCATGTGATTATCTTCAAATATAGCGTTGATCTGTGATATAACATACAGATCTCTCTTTCCCAAAGTGGCAGTATATCTATTCAGCAGAGTGAATGTCTAAAGCTCTTGTCTTTCTCTTGTGGTAAACAAAGTACATGGAACACCATCCTTCTTGGCTCCAACAACTTCTAATCAGAGATCTTGGATTTATTACTAAAATCAAGCTTAGTAGACAAATCCATTAGTCTCAGTAATTCTTAGATTTCGGTAGTCCCTGTGTAAGTACATAATGCAAGCTTAGACTTCTTTGATGACTTGACTTAGTTTGTGCTCTTTTCCTTTGTTGCATCATCCATCAGCTTCTTCCTTCTTCAGTATCAAATAGCCACAATTACCATCTACTTGTGCTTTGGGTATTCAGCTCTGACTTTTCATATAAGCCTTCATCTGTGAATGTCAACTTTGTCACCCTTTGTATCCCTGTCCTTAAGACCATACACCAATTTCTTTCTTGAGCCTTAGTCATTGATTTCTTGGACTAGAATCACAGCTTTTAGCTTTCTGCTCATATTCAGCAATCAAGTCAGCTTGAAAGCTTTTTAGCTGCTATAAGCTACCTGAGCTCTTGATAAGCCCTGATCTGCTCTATAGTTGAGATTTCCTTCTCTTCTTTTTTTTCAGACTCCTCTAAAATTCTTTCCTTTTTCTTTGATCAATTCTTTGGAATAGGA
>LBNU01004842.1:163818-186392 GCA_014162995.1 Artemisia annua
TGCTCGTAGATTAGAATATCCCGTGTCCTGCACATTCATCCAACAGAACAACACACAACTTTGGCCATCTTAACCTGGCTTCGACGTTTTCGGTCGCTTTTTGTCGTCTCATTCTAAGGTCCACATGAGTATGCTGTGACAGACCTACCCAATACTCAAGACCCGCACAAATACCCTAGACCCCGATTATAGCGGGACGAACCCGGCATATACGCGCCTAGACCAGGCATATGTGGTATAGACTGCATACTGTACACTCTGACGGCCATTAACATAGGCTAGCACACCGAGACATATTATGGCAGACCCCACAAAACGTATGGTTTGGACCCAGCCGCTCATATCGCTAGAAGCGACATTATACGAAGCAGAACCAACCATCTAGATCGCTCTTACATCAACAGAAAACTGGTATACTACCGATACGCCTCACCGAGTCGACGCCATGCTATTTCCTAAAACCTATACAAATTGAAAATACTCGCTAAACCCGTATCAGATATCTTTACTAACCAGAATCCGGACAATCACATTTATTTTACTCGAGACTACCCATCTACCTCTCTAGCAGAGTATTTTAAATTCTTTTCCAAAGGTTCATAAAACCAGCTACCACTAATGCAACAAACCAACAGATGTAGGTCAGTCTAAGGGACCACCACAATATACCTCGCGCTAAACCGCACCCATATACCGGGCTAGCACTCCATCCATTATAGACGACTCATACCGGGGGCGCTGCCCATATATGGCTGACCGACGATTATAAGGCTAAACCTAGCTATATCAGGACTACACTCACCCGGCCCATTATCACGGCTACACGAACATTATACACGCTAGACCAGCAACAAACGTGCCGAGACGAGGCGACTATTTAGCGCGCTAGACCGGCTATATCCTGTACATCAAGCCGGGCCACTTTATAACACGGCGCTAGACCGCACATATACGCGCACAGATCGGCATCAGTACAGCTAGACGCCCCCCGCGGCGCCGCCGCCGGCCATAATACGTTAGGACACCTACGCCATCATTGACTTGACCCCAAGCCTATTATAAATGGCAAAGACGCCCAGCAAATCACGGTTTGACCCCGCCTAGTATGGGTAGACCGAACATTATACCACCGCTGCCCAGATTCGCCATTATACCTGAGTAGATTCCGACATTCAGTCCATTCTATTCCAACAGACACGACATGGTATATGATTCCCTTACTATAGTGCGACCACGCATTGATGCAGTTTGCCCTAGAAAATAATCAACAATTGATCACTCCATCCTTTACAATGTATGACCCATATTTCACTAAAAATACACTTCTTAGTGAGGTACACTACCTCCTTGTAGACCGTATTTTCAACATCTTTCACAAGTTATTACAAAACCCAAGAAAATAAATGCACAGGGCCTTCTCCTCTTGGCCTGCACTAAACTGTTAACTATATTCAGAAACCTACTTCAGTGATTTTCTGACGTGGAAGTTCGACTGATAACACTAGCAAACTACTACTGTCGAGAGTCTCAAGTCGGATACCAACTGTTCCAATCATAACAACCATCTAGCTATCCTTGTACAGGAGACCTAAAATGATTCACAGATTCTTGAAGTAGAAGCCGCAAATAGCGACGAGACGATTGAGTGCTCATACGAGCCAGATTACACTCTTTGTATTCAGTGATATTTACGCATACCATGATTATTACTACTCCACCGCCAACAATACGTTACCTGAGCTTCATAACTTGAATCACACGAGAGCCGCGAAAACTATATGCCATCTGACTGCAGGCTAGAGTAAAGATTTCTCACTTTCGTACAAACAGCTGCTTACGAAATGAATGCAAACACATTCGGGGATCATTTTTTTTTTATCTTGGACCTGTGCCGTAACGATTATGGCTCGGTTATCTGTGTCTTTACTAGAGCCCTCGTTACTAATTCCATTCTTCAGAATCCTTAAAAGACACTTTTAGGCCTTTTAAAATGCTCCTACTTTTTAAAATTACGCCCAAATGTCTCAAATTCGCGCCTAATTGGCCGACTATTGGTTCGCATTACGCCCGAATCGCGATGACTTTGCCCAATTGATTGCCGAGTGCCATTCTCGGGATGACTCGCCACATTAGGCTGTGCTCTGAATCTAGGTAACGACTCGGCTGCACCTTATCGCGCAAGAATCCAGCTTTAGCTCCTAGGCTACCCAATGCCGACTATTCTGGCAAGACCCCCAGTTAGATCCTAGGTAACGCACCTCGCTACTGTACATGGGCCAACGACCCCAGCTTACGATCTTGGTAAGAATCGCTATTCTCACCGGATGGACAGAATCCACCTTAGCACTCTAGGTACAGAATCGGGTCTATTCCTGGGCCCAAGAAGCAGCGAGTTACCGATCTAGGGTCAACGCTCCGGCTATTCCTGGCCAACGGGGGGACGACCAGCTAGATCCTTTCAAGACTAGGCTTTTCCTGGCCCGAGATCCAGTTACGATCTAGGTCAAACCTCGGCCTTAATTTGCCAGAACACCAACTTGTCTTAGATCTAGTACCAGACTCGTATTCCTGGGCCCCAAGACCCACGTTAGATCTAGGTAAGACTCGGCTATTCTGGCCAAGACCCAGTTATGATCGTACGTAAGACTCAGTATTCTGGCCAAGAAGTTAATTAGGTACTCAGCTATTTGGTAAGAACCAGTTAGATCCATTTTAAGACTCGGCTCTCTGGCCAAGACGTTAGATCTGGTAGACTCGACTATTCTGGGCCCAGAACGCAAGTTAGATCGTAGGTAGAAACTCCGCTAGGCCAAGAACCTCGTTAGATCTAGGTAAGACTCGGCTATTCTGGCCAAGAACCAGGTTAGATTCCTAGGTAGAGCTCGGCTATTCTGGGCCAGAGACCAGTTTAGATCTCTAGGGAACACTCCGGGCTATTCATGGCCAAAGATCGTTTAGATCTAGGGTAAGGGATCGGCTATTCTGGCAAGACCAGTTTAGATCTAGGTAGCCGCCTATTTTTGTTAAAAAACCAGGTTAGATCCATTTTAACACTCGGTACTCTGGCCAAGAACAGTTGATCTAGTAAACTCGATATTCTGGCCAGAACAGTTAGATCTAGGTAAGACTCGCTCAGCAGAACCAGTATTAGAGTAGATCTAGGTAAGACTCGGCTATTCTGGCCAAGAACCAGTTAGATCTAGGTAAGACTCGGCTATTCTGGCCAAGAACCAGTTAGATCTAGGGAAAACTCGGCTATTCTGGCTAAGAACCAGTTAGATCTAGGTAAGACTCGGCTATTCTGGCCAAGAACCAGTTGGATCTAGGTAAGACTCGGCTATTCTGGCTAAAATCAGTTAGATCTAGGTAAGACTCGGTTATTCTGGCCAAGACCTATGATTAAATAAATAAAGGGCCGGTATTTTTGTTATAATTTTTTTGGGAGGGCTAAGTTTTTGGAATTATTGCGTTGGGTTGTGTATTAGTTAAGAAAACAAAGTTGAGCCGAAGCTTTAATTATTTTTGGGTTGAAACAAGTTGGGACCACGAATTATATTTGGGCTGATAAAATCAGGGTTTGTTGATCGTGGCGGCAGATCGATGATGGTAAGAGACAAACAAACATATGAGAGACATTGGCAATAAATGAGTTTTTTTTTTGCGCACGCAACTTTGTTTATAATTTTCTATTGTTGCTGGAAAAAAAAAATCCCGTCGTAGTGGGCTAATGATTAAATATGTAATTTTTCACTCTCAACAATTTTGATCTCTTATTTTCACAATATTATTGTGTACCATTTTTATATTTTTACAGTATCACATGTGCAACTTATTATTTTTGTATGAAATAGTTTGTTTTTTATATAAAAATCTCGCTATTTGTAAAGTTATTGTTATAAAACGCATATAGATTATTTGTTAAAATTTTAATTACAGGATACCTACCTAGTTTTACAAGTTTGATCAGCGATAATAATGATGGTAGTTAGTTAACATAGTCCACATCCTCGACGGTTAAAACGTGGCCAAATAACAACACTATGTTTTCCTTTTATTCATTGATTTGAAAATGAGAATTCCCTCGTGCCGCATAAGTATCACGAATATTTATTTATGTGGCTCTTTTTTTTAGGGGAATTTCTGCCTCTTAAACCAACAGAAAAAGAAAACCCAAATTTTTCTGTTTCTTTTCTTTTCATTTCATTTTGATTTGTACGCTTTTAATAATCATCTTCCTCTTGCCTTGAAACAATTTCTTCTTTCAACATTTGTAACACCAACAATCGATATCAACCGGGGCCAGGAAGTTATCTTCGGATTGCCACGTAACGTGCATTTACAGGTTTAATCATTTTATATCTTCCTATTTTTCGAAATTCTGTTTCAATTATTCAATTTGCTTTTGGAACTTTTGTTTTTATATGTTGTTGAATTTTACGTTTTGTTACGTGAGTTTGAAATTTTGTTACATGGAATATATTCATTTATTTACGTTATTTTTTTGTTTGTTTGTTGGTTGGTCATATTCATTATATGATCTCTTTGTCCAACAAGCGTTCTAGATTTGCCACACAACTAAGCTATATTCCCTTTCAATTACTAGCATATAATCTAAAAGACAGCATGCATTTAGTGGATTCTCCTCTTAATGTTGGTATTATTATCATACAGGCGCGTGTGGTTACGAGTTTTAAGTTTTACTAGTGTGTATGATTAAGGACGGTTGATTGCTAATACTGATGCAAATACCGACTAGTTAGGTAGGAAGGTAAGTAAGGGTTTAAAGTGAAGTTGAAAGATGGACATACCAGCTTTATTGACATCGGCTGGTATGAACATTGGGATTTCAGTGGGAATTTTCTCCCTATATTCCATACTCAAAAAACAACCACTCAATGTTAGAGTTTACTTTGGCCAAAGGATTGCTCAGGGCCGCACACGTAACGAGAACCTCTGCTTTGAAAGATTTGTTCCTTCTGCAAGCTGGATTTTAAAATCTTGGGAAGCTACTGAAGAAGACATTTTTGCTTGTGGCGGTATTGATGCAGTTGTTTTTCTCCGGATCGTCGTTTTTAGGTACTAAGCTTTTCTTATAGACCTTTTTTTAATCTCTAATTCCTTATATTACTTTTTGTTTTGTGTACAGTATACGCATCTTCGCAATTGCCACTATTCTTTGCACATTTCTTGTGCTTCCGCTGAATTATTTTGGGCAAGGGATGCAACAGGGCGAAGACTCTACAGCCATGGATTTATTGACTATTGGAAATGTAAGAGAAGGTTCAAGATCGATGGTATGCATCTTAATGTGTTTAAATTTTCATGCACTTTTAGTCTAACCCACATTATAACGAATACTACGTTTGTGATTTTTATTCATATATTTTGAATTTATACCCATTTACTGAAGTGTGCATTATATAAGTGAGTTATTTTTCAAGTTGCGTATTCATGTACTTAGTTTTCAAAACCGAGGTTTACTTGAGAAATTCAGATATATCAAACAAAAATCTCTCGATCAATTCCGAATATATAAGATACAAATATTGTCTATCTTAACTAAAAACAAACATATTAAAAAAAATAAGGATAGACTGCAATACCGCAACAACACATGACCGAAAAAGATAACTATTGTGGTTTCATGGGTATCATTTTTGAAGTTTGATAATTTTACTTCATGAAGAAACTAAGCTATATGTAGCTACACAATCATTGGCCAAAATTACAAGAATAAAAATATGACAATAAAAGCCGTAGTGCTTAAATATATTGGGACTAATACTCTTCTACAAAATCCAACTTGCATTGATATACTTATCATTAAATTAGCAATACCATTCTGCTTCGTTAGGCACTTGGCAATATTAGAATAGAACAAAAAAATATAAACCCACTACATTACTAAAATCCAAACATCAACCCAGTAGATCTATATAAATTTTTTAGCAACCTATTCTTAGATGTTTAAAGTCAATCATACAAAGAATAAAAAACAAGATATATTTTAATTTTATGAATACACTAGAAAACCAATACTGTACCCTCTATTATTGAATTCATTAGCCATTTTATAAGCGTTACACCATTTAAGTAAATTATATACCTTGATAGTGAAATTAATGCAAGTTTTTTGCATGTATGCAAATTAGTGAACTTTATGCAATTTTTGAAAAATATGTACCATTTTAGTGAACTTTATACATTTTTTGCAAAAATTTGTTTTAGTTAACTTTACGCAATGTTTATGTACATTATACTACTTTTGTGACTTTCCTTCATATTATTTTGAATTTATACCCATTATTGAAGTGTGCATTATTTAAATGAGTTTAGGGTTCAGGGTTCAGGTTCGGGTTCGGGTTCAGGTTCAGGTTCAGGGTTCAGGGTTGTTTAGAGTTTAGGGTTTAGGGTTTGGGGTTGGGGGTTGGGGGTTTTGGGGGTTTGGGGTTTGGGGTTGGGGTTTAGGGTTTGGGGTTTAGGGGTTTGGGGTTTAGGGTTTAGGGTTTAGGGCTTAGGGGTTTGGGGATAGAATAAGTAAAAACCGAACCGAATCCAATTTGATTAAACCGGATAGAATAACTAAAAACTGAACCGAATACCCGAAATTACATATTTTTAATTTGTTACTTATAAATTTATATTTTCCTTTTTCAACAAAAAAAAAATTCAAGCTTAAAAAAATGTAATATTTATTTAGGAAAGAGTTTAAAATTTCTTTGTTTTATATAAATATATAAAAGTTATATATATTTATGTGAATTTGATTTCGGTTCGATTATTGGTTCATTGTACCATAATTATATCAGAACTGAGAAATACATTTTTACTTCGGTTCGGTTCGATTTTGGCAAATTCGGTTCGGTTTCAAATTTGGTTCGTGTTTTTTCGGTTCGGTTTAACAAATTGCATGAAGCCATGAAATGAAGACTTGGATTTATTGGCCTTATGCTGTGATTTGCATGAAATGAAGACGTTGGATGCATTGGGCTTATTGGGCTTATGTTGTGATTTGCATGAAATGAAAACATTCGTGTGTAATGGTTTTGGTAGTCATACTCGATTTCGTATTATATCTTGGTATAGTTTAGAGACTTATAATTTAGTTTCCTTTTTATCATGTTCTCATAACTTGTTTTGGGCATGACATTTTTAAGCTTACATGATTTATCATCTAAAGCTTTCATTTGTATTCTTTGATTGTTTCAAGGTCTCATTTATCTAACCCAAATTAACCACCTAAATTATGTATTTTTATCCAATTCATATCTTAAAGGTTAAAGCTTTATCTAATATAATTATCTAAACTAAAGACAATTACCATATACACAAGCATCAATAAAACCTACGCTAAAAGCAACAAATAAAGCAACAACAATAATAATTAAAATAAGGTTTACAATAAACATAACAATAAATAAATAAAAAGATAAGAAAAAGATGAAACCTTAAATTAGCTCGGTATGACTCGGCGATAATAACGATCCCACCAATCACATTCGCTAATTACCCTTCAATTATTATATTTAGAACTATGATTAAATGTGGAATGATGCGCGTGGATTGTAACACGTACTACGTTTTACCTCTCAAGGGATCTCGAGAAGCTTGCAATCCCCACCAGGCAGTGTACCTAACCGATGTAGTATAGTGTAGTGGCAAGTACCGGGGGATTGATCGTTCTCTCACAGGGAATAGTGTTCGTTAGGCTAAAAGCTACTCTAATCTAGGTCTAAGGGTGGAGGAAGATTCTTTTTGTATTTTTATGTTTTATGAAAGCAGTAAAATCTTGGTTTTTGGAGGAGTGGGCGGAATTAGTTGCTAGTCAACTAACCCAAGTTATCTACTTTAAGCTACTTATATTTTTTAGTTTTTAGTTTTGAGACAAACAATGGTGGGAGAGTAGTGTTTACTTAGATTTCATTACTCCCTAACTATCTTTTACCATGTAATTAGTATGTTGAGTTTGCGTGGATGACGGGTGTATTCCTAACAAGTCGTAGGGAGTGCGTTCAATTCCCTAACTCTATAAGCTCCTACCTCACTATATGACGATACGTCAAGTATCCTATCATAAGCTCACCGATAGCAACCTACGCATGAAATACTACCTTAAAATCGATTAACGCACATACGATTCACGTTTCCTAAGACGTTCAAGCTTGTTACCGTATAGGAGGTTAGCCAGTTTTCTTAAGTCTAACGTAGATGAAACATTCATCCAAAATCACAATCACAACATACACATCACATGATAATCAATAGTTAGGTTTCATTAGATCTAAGCAAACACAAGATAATTTAGCCTAGCATGTTAAAAGAAAGAAAAGCACAAACATAAATCATACAACACATAGACATATTGTATGGATTGAATGAAGACTTATCTTTAATTAATCATGCAAGTTAGAGGGGTGAAAATACCCTCTAAGGTCTGTGATACACGAGCTAGGGTTTAACCCTTAAGTTCTCCACCAAGTTCCTCTCTAAATTGTTGTATAAAAATAAAGAAAAATCGTTCTATATATATAGGAAACACGGGCTGACGGCGTCAGCCCAATTCTTGACGTCGTCACCGAGGCGATTAGGGTTTCCAGACGGCCTTCCTTGACGTGGTCATGGTTCCTTGTTCCAGATCTGACGGCCTAAGTTGACGGCGTCACAATTTGCACTACGAACTCTCTGGGTCGTCACGAGTATTTTTCCAATTCTTGACTTCACTTACTCCTGACGTCGTCACTTTGAAGAGTGTGACGGCGTCACCTTCTGTGATCTTTTAAGGTCTTTTGAGATTTTGTTGTTTTCCGCACTTTTTCACTCCGAAAACGCCCGAAAATGCTTCTTTTGTGATTTTCTCCTCAAAAGTACTTAAAATGAGAAAAGAAACGACTTTGGGTGAAATCCGAACCAATAACATACGAATTAGGACTCAAACTGACCCCTAAAAACGTAACATTTTTCGTCTCATCATGGAACAAAGAAAAGTGATTTTACTATTAAGTAGTATAAATTCAAAATAATGACCATTGTGTACAAATTTACCCGTTAAGAAAAAAAATAATAACGCACACTTCAATAATGGGTATAATTTCAAAATAATGTGAATAAAATTCACAAACGTAGTATAATGTACATAACCATTGTGTAAAAATTAAAGTAAAAATAATTTTTGGAAAAAACGTATAAAGTTCACTAAAATGGTATGTATTTTACAAAAACGGTATAAAGTTCACTAATTTGCATACATGCAAAAAAAGTTGCATTAATTTCACTATAAGGGTACATAATTTGCTTAAATGGTGTAACGCTTATGAAACGGCTAATGAATTCAATAAAATAGGGTACAGTATTGGTTTTCCGATGCGTTCGTAAAATTAAATTAGATTTTGTTGTTTATTCTTAATATAATTGTCTTTAAACATCTAAGAATAGGTTGCTTAAAAATTTATTTATATCTATTGGGCTTATGTTTGGATTATAGTAATGTAGTGGGTTTATATGTTTTGTTCTATTCTAATATTGCCATGTGCTCAACGAAGTATAATAATTGCCATATTAATGATAAGTATACGAATGCAAGCTGCAATTTGACCAAGAGTATTGGTCCTAATATATTGAAGTACCATGGGGTTTATTATGTTTTGTAAAGAATTTAAAACCCTAACCCTAATTTATGGGGGGGGTCAATTTGTCCATAACCCTAATTAGGGTTTATGGTTTTCATTAATCATTAATTGTAATTGATTAGTAACCCTAGGTTTGTAACATGTTTATGTGTACAAATTGCTAATTGGTTTGCATGAATCCATGACGAAACATGCATGTTAGTCATGGATTAATATTTATTATGTTCTATGTGCAAGTTTGTGATCCAAAACGTAGTAATTAGATAGATCTAGAATTGGGGAAGACTCCAATTATAATTAAAATTAATTTATGTGGTGTATTAATTAATTTAAGCTTACGCAATCGTTTAGGCGATGTATGTGGCTCACTTGTGCAAAGTGAAAGCTTTAATTAATTATGCGCATGATAACCTAGAATTATTTTAATTAGGGTTTGATCTAATTAAGCTTGCATGCGGCTATTTGTTTTCACCTTGTTTGTTTATTAGTTGTTTATTGTTTTCTTTTAAAATTACTTGTTATGTGTTATGTGTTTATTCTATGTAAGCAATAACAAGGGTAGTTTTCAAAAGAAAAATGTTAAATTGGACTAATAATGGTGAAACCAAGATTTGAACTTTATAAATCATAAATGTTTAATTGTTTGATGCAACTATACTACAATGGTTATGAAAGGAGGACTTGATTTGGCAAACTATAAAGTGGGTATAAGTTTGGTTTCGCATTAAATTGTGGCCTTAGAGAGACTACATTCTTGTCTCTACGCTCGCCTGTGCGCCAAATTGAACTTACCAAGTAAGCCATTGTAGTACGAAGCATCTTAAGCCAATGTTGTAATTTGCTCAACGCCTCAATTAAAATTTTGATGATTTATGTTCATGTAATGAATTTGATAGAAAAATTGTTTTGCAAAATTTTATGTCATAAAGATGAGTGCATGCATCTTTATACATGTTTTTGACACATCAAAAACTTAATACCCTGAAATTTAAGTCACATGCCATCTAACGATAAAGGACACTTGGAATTTTTCTTTGGTAACACGTGAGACCTAGGCCAAAGATTAAGGACAAGGCAAATTACCGAGTGTGCGTTAGACCACACATGGTTAATTTGCAGTCTCTAAGTTAGTCGACTTAAGTAAGCTAACACGTGAGACCCAGAGCTTACGGCATGAGATGGGATAAAACATGCTTACACGGCAAGTTGATGAATCAACTTGAAGTAAAATCCCATAACTTTCTAGGAATTGGAAAATTGTTTGCCAATTATTGTTCGACATATTACCATCTTTTATAATGATTTACTATATGGCAGATCAACTGACGTAGTAAAATTATGAAAAGTTGGATCCTAGATTTTCAAGAAACTAAGATGGTTATATGAATATTTCCATGGGTATTATGTTTACTTGAAAATATTTTCTTATCGAAAATACTAATGTTTGAACTTTTTCTTTCTGTAGAAATGGCTCAACCCGATAACTCCGTGTTTGCTGCTTTCAAGAGTCATCTTGAAAGGGCCAAATTGACTGGAAAGAATTTCAATGATTGGTACCGTTCGCTTAGAATTGTCTTGAGAGCGACCGGAAAACTCGATTATTTGAATACTCGTTGCCCTGACGAACGTGATGGTCCTGAAGCGACCGATCAGGATAAGGCTGATTGGAGGGTCACTCTGGGGAAATACAATGAAGTCGGCTGTTTGATGCTTCAAAGTATGGATGTGGTAATGCAAAAGAAGTTTGAGCATTACTTCCCGTTTGACATGATTAACGAGCTGCGGCAGCGTTATGAGAAAACTCCAGCAGTTGAATTGTACGAGTCTCTTGACAAACTACACAGCTGCAAGCATGCTGATGGTAAACCTGTGGAAGACTATGTAAATGAGATGAGAGATTTCTTCGATCATCTTTACAAAGTCGGCTTTGGTTATCCCGACAATGTTCAAGTTCACTTGATCAACAGGTCCCTTAATAAGGACTTTGCTGGTTTTGTGCAAAATTGGAACATGCACTGCTCGGGGAAGACAGTCTCTGAATTACTCGCACTGCTTGTTGATTACGAGAGACATCTACTATCAGGAAAGGGCAAAGCTCCTACCCCGCAAGTGTTGGCAATTCATGGGGGTAGAATCCAGAAGAAATCGCATGTGAACAAGGGTAAGGGTAAGGCTGACAAAAGCAAGCAGGTTCTGGCTTATCAACCTAATCCAAAGGTGAATCAAAACCAACCCAAGAAGCCTAAGGCGAATCCTCCCACTAAGAAGGATCAGGCATGTCACTTCTGTCATCAACCGGGGCACTGGAAACGAAATTGTGCGCTCTACATTGATGATTTGCGACTAAAGAAGCAGCAGAGTGAAGCTGGCCAAGCCAGCACTTCAGGTGCGTTCTTTATGATTGAATTATTTTCTTTATCTCATAAACTGAATTCAAGGGTATATGATACGGGCTGTGGAATTCATATCTGCAATTCTTTGCAGGGGTTTAGAGAGGAGAGAAAGCTTGCCTATGGGGAGCAATTCTTGCACGTTGGTAATGGAGCGCCTGCAAGAGTTGAAGCTATAGGAACATTTAATTTAGTGTTACCTTCGGGTCTTATACTATCATTAAATAATTGTCATTATGCACCTTCAATTGTTAGGGGTGTCATTTCCTTTTCATGTTTGTTGAATCTTGGATTTCATCATACTATTTCAAGCAATGCAATTTCAGTTTCTTTAAATGGTGTTTTTTATTTTAATGCAATTGTTGTGAATGGTATCTTTGAATTGGATATGAATGATAATAATGCTTTCAATAATAATTCGGTCTATAGCATCAATCATAAGAGAATCAAGAAAGGTCTGGATTCTTCTTATCTTTGGCATTGTCGACTTGCTCACATTGGCAAGACTCGCATGGAAAAGCTGCAACGCGATGGGCTTTTAGAAAAGATCAATGATGAATCATTTGATAAATGCGAATCTTGTATTGCGGGCAAGATGACAAAGAAACCCTTTAAAAATAGGATTGAAAGGGCTTCTGATCTACTTGGTCTTATTCATACAGATGTATGTGGACCACTTAGACATGTGTCAAGGAAAGGTGCTAGCTACTTCTTAACATTTACGGATGATTATAGTCGTTATGGTTATGTTTATTTACTTAAACATAAACATGAGGTCTTTGATACATTTAAAGTGTTTAAAGCAGAAGTGGAGTTGCAACTTGGAAAGAAGATTAAAGCTCTTCGATCCGACAGAGGTGGTGAATACCTGAGTCAAGAGTTTATAGATTATCTTGCTGAAAATGGGATTGTCCAGCATCTAACTTCTCCATATACTCCACAACAAAATGGTGTATCTGAGAGAAGAAATCGTACATTGCTAGATATGGTACGATCTATGTTTAATCTAACAACTCTTCCCTTATCATTTTGGGATTATGCCTTAGAGTCTGCTGTTTGCATTCTCAATATGGTTCCCACAAAGAAGGTAGATAAGACACCTTATGAGTTATGGACCGGTAAAGTGCCTAACTTGTCTTATCTAAAGATCTGGGGCTGCGAGGCGTATGTTAAACGTGACTCTGCTGATAAGCTTCAAGAAAGATCTGTGAAATGCATCTTTGTAGGATACCCAAAGGAAATGATGGGTTACTACTTTTATTATCCTCCTGAAAACAAAGTATTTGTTGCAAGGTATGGAGTTTTCTTGGAAAAGGAACTCATATCTCAAGAATTCAGTGGGAGAGAATATGATCTGGAAGACGATCATGTAGATGCATTACCTTCTGAAAACACTAGCCAACTACCTGAAGAACCAGATAGTCTGGGTCCTCCACCAGAAGTTGAAGTGGTTCCTATCCGTAGATCCGAAAGGACTATAAAAGCAACTGATCGACTATGTCTTAATGTAGAGTGCGATCAGACTATACTAGGGGATCTTAATGAACCTACTAGTTATAAGGCTGCCATGAATAGTCCTGAAAAGGCTAAATGGCAGGGTGCTATGGATAGTGAAATGCAATCCATGAGTGATAATGATGTTTGGACTGAAGTAGACCTTCCTCCTGGTGCCAAGGTAGTTGGGAGTAAATGGCTCTACAAGTTGAAAACAGACATGGATGGCATTGTACTCACCTATATGGCCCGTTTGGTAGCTCAAGGGTTTACTCAAACGTTTGGTATTGACTACGAAGAAACCTTTTCTCCTGTAGCCGATATTAGGTCTATTAGGATTCTCATAGCTATAGCTGCGTACTATGTCTATGAGATTTGGCAAATGGATGTCAAAACCGCCTTCTTAAATGGTCGCCTAGATGAAGACATCTATATGGCGCAGCCTGAGGGGTATGTCAATCCAGAATTTCCAAACCGTGTGTGCAAGCTTAATAGATCCATTTATGGACTAAAGCAAGCATCACGTCAATGGAATAAAAGATTTGATGAGGAAATTAAAAGATTTGGATTTACTCAAAATCTTGATGAGCCATGTGTATACCAGAAAGCTAGTGGGAGTAAATCAATTTTCCTTATTTTATATGTCGATGACATATTGATCATGGGAAAAGACATTCCAAGTTTGCATGAAGTCAAGGCATATCTTGGAAAGTGTTTTTCTATGAAAGATTTAGGGGAAGCTGCATTTATTCTGGGAATTAAGATATATCGAGATAGATCTCAGCGATTGATTGGATTAAGTCAAAGTGCTTACATTGACAAAATATTGAAGAGATTCAATATGCAAAATTCTAAGAAAGGATATTTGCCAATGCAAGAACACCATGGCTTGAGTAGCAAAGTTTGTGCTTCTACACCTGCAGAGGTGAAACGCATGAGTAGGATTCCCTATGCTTCGGCAGTAGGATCCTTGATGTATGCGGTTAAAAGCACAAGGCCAGATGTGGCATTTGCTCAGAACTTGACCAGTCGATATCAGCAAAATCCAGGTGAAGCTCACTGGACTGCTGTGAAGAATATTCTTAAGTACCTTAGGGCTACTAAAGATGTATTCTTAGTTTATGGGGGTAATCCAGATCCAAAGGCAGAACTTGATGTTACAGGTTACTGTGATGCATCCTGGCAAGGTGATAAAGATGATACGAAGTCTCAGACGGGATATGTCTTTGTTATTAATGGAGGAGCTGTGGATTGGAGGAGCAAGAAGCAGAGTATATTGGCTATGTCTGCAACAGAAAGTGAGTATGTGGCTGCTTCGGAAGCTGCAATGGAAGCTGTTTGGATTAGGAAGTTTATTTCGGGACTTGGAGTTATGCCCTCAATACAACGACCTATAAAAATGTATTGCGACAATTCTGCTGCAATCACATTTGCCCACGAGCCTGGACTCATGAGGGGCACCAGACATTTCCCGATCAAGTATCACTACGTGCGAGAGCAAGTGGCGATTGGAGAGATCGAGTTACTCAAAGTTCACACAGATGATAACTTAGCTGACCAATTGACGAAATCTTTACCTGGCACTAAGCTTTACACGCTTGCTGAAGGTATAGGTCTTCGTAAAGCTGATAGTTTCATGCCCATTTGTGATTAGTATTTGGATAAAAGGATGTAATGTACGATTATTAATTTCCAATGAAATAAAGAATGGTTTGTTTATTTACATTGCTTTAATAATATAAATCCTTGTTTTTGCATGTTTATATCCATGAATAATTTATTATTCTAAACATGTCCATTGTTGGTTTATAATATGGGAATATTATAAAGGGAAGACAATTAGGTATTCAATGAATTGGATATTGGACTTATCCCAAACTAAATGATTTGACTTATCTAAGTAAATCATAATTAGTTATCCTCAGACTTGAGATGCCAGATAAGTGTCATGAATGTAGTGCATTTCAGTGGAGCAATCTACCGCTATCCGTAACTGGTAGTTATAAGGGTTGTTTTCTGAAGTGTTGCAAAGTTCATGGGTTAGTCTCGTAGTCAAGAGAATTTGTTCCTTCAAATTTGTTTTGAAGTTTAATACTATGGGCCACTCGTTGGATTGACAAAATGTTTGCGTGGCCACGCCCAAATATGTTTTGGTAATTTTGTTCAATCATTTGGAAACGAGAAACTGAATATTAATAAAGATTTATATCTTTGTTAATCAGAGTATTAGAAACAAAAGGATAATAATAACGATGAATCGTTAAGGGTTTTCCAGGAAACTCAGCTCGGTTTGAACTAGGGGCATTGGAGTGTTGCAAAACGCCGACCAATGTCATTTTGCAGTTAATGTTTAACTAAGTGGGAGCTGTTGAAATATAGTTAAGTATTAACGTGTAAATGTCTAGAATCGAACACGAGACCTCGGGATTGCACACATTACAAACGAGAATAAAAATATAATAATAATTATATTAATTGTTAGTTTATAATTATTATTTAAACACTAAACGGACTAAACGGTCGTTAGTTGTTAACCGTATGGACTAACTATCGTTTAAAAGGAAAGAAAAGGACTAGAGTGTAATTAGGAGCCAAGAAGGTTCTAGGAATCCTTCTTGGACTCCTAGGCCGGTCGACACAAGGGGAGGGAGACCCAATCCCAACCTAACTTGTCCTCCAAGATTACTCTAGTATAAATACAAGGCCAAGGGTTATTTGTTTCTCACCTTTTGTGCACACACACATAACCCTAACTCTTTGGTTTTCTTTTCTTCTTCTTGTGGCCGATCGTACGCCCCTAATCCCTAAGGGTTTGCGATTTTGACTTCAAGAATAAAAGTGTTTTCGTATTACTTGCATAATCTTTTATTCACTTGAGTTTGTGTGTACAAGAACGAGGTAACAACACACTATTGTTGTTATCAAGAGATCGAATAACAAAAAGGTAAGGGGTTATTCATTGATCTACATAAACCCTAATTAGGGTTCTTCACTTGTTCATCCCTAATCAAGTATTGCAATTGAGGTACGTTTTCTATTTATGTTTTAGTTAATAATTAACATGTTATGCTTGATCCTTACTTCCGCTATTATGTGCTACTTTGTATTCTTATTTATATGATTGTCTTGATACATAAATTCTAACAATTGTACCACGTTCTTGTACACACGTACTATAACGAATTAAAGTAAATGCTAGTTTAAATAATACACAAATAATTTTGTTTTAAGAAAAACAAAACTAATCAACAAATAAAATAAAACACCAAATAAAATCCTTTTTGTGTTTTATAGCTGTCGAACACAAACCAACTAGAAAAGGCAATCATTGAATTATGTATACATGCACATGCATGATGATCATCCTTGCATGTATATATAATGAAAACCTGTGATTTATTCGACAAAGGAGAAAAGCAACTTTTAGATTTAATGCGTGTAAAAGATGTATCCAAAATAAATCTTTGGCCTTGCCTTTTATAAGATAACAAAACTTAAGGAACAAGTTAGGATTTGGGTTCTAGATCCTTCTTGTTCTCTATTTTTTATCCTTGGTCCTTATCTTTGTATGTTAGTCAATTTTCGCCAATCACTAACATTCTTTATTTGTTTTGTGTAATTAATAATTAAATATAACTTTTTATATTAAATTATTAAACTTTAATTCTCATACGTAAAGTGTGCAATCCCGCGGTCTCAAGTTCGATTCTAGACTTATACGTATTAATATTTATCCATAACTCTAACACAGTTGTTGTCGAAGATTAATATGCATCTAAAAACTGACTACAACCAAAACAGAGTTTTCATCCCCATGCTTATTTAAGTTAACACAAAATTTAAAAAAGTCAATCATCATGGACCACAACTACTTGGGTAGAGACCGCTGAACATTATTTTGATGTGATGGGCTCGGATCCTTTGCATGTCATGTGAGGAGCCACCTTTGACAGGATTCTTGTTTTTAAGAGTGTAGAAAGAAAGCAAAACACCATAAACATTTAGGGCCCGTTTGGTTTGAGGGTGTGGGTGGGTATTGAATGAAAGTAGAGTTTAATCCATTGTTTGGTAGCATGTTGGTATCCGTGACATGGGTTTTGAAATTAAATTTTCATACCACCCTATTTTGAGGGCTTTTCATGAAACCAACCAATCAAAATTTTCTTTTTATTTGATGAGTTTTTGTCAACTACATATTTTCACTATTTCTTTTTATCTTGTACCTTTTTTAGTTTAATCAAATACATTAAACCTATTAAATATACATATAAATTAAATATTAATTAATTTTCTCTCTCCTTATTTTTTTTCAAACATTTCCCAAATCCGAATACAATTCCAATCCCACTTATAAACCAAACGCACCCTTACGTTAAATATGGCAAAAAAATAAATAGTAAAACAGTCAAGTTGGACGTCTTTTAGTCTCAAATTTAGCATATTTTCCTTCTCCGACTTCAACAGTTATTATCGGCAAAGAAACAATGTAGAGAAATCGGACTCACAAGACAAACTTTGATAGTCATCATATTCATAGTTGACGTCATCAATTCTATCGAATCCAACATAAAAATAGTTGTGAAACACGACATACCAAAATGAAAAAGTTACACCAAAAAATTAGATGTATAAATGTACATTGTAATAAATGGCCATAAATGCATCACATACAAGGTGAGCGCGGTTCCGGAACCGACCCGGAACCAATAGAACCGAGAACCAAAAATTGAATTTCGTAAGAACCGAGAGCCAAACCGAAAAGTTTGGTTGGTTCCGGTTCGGTTCTCGATTCCGGTTCGTGTATTTCGGTTCTTACCCATTAGATCCGATTTTGCTACAACAACTTAATGCTCTCTTTTTTTTTTTTCTTTTTTTTTTTACATGCAAGTATACAACTATGCCTTATTTCTTTACATATTGTGTCAAAAACAAGTTATTTTATATAAAAAAACATTTAATGTTACATACTTTGACACATATAGATAATACATATTGTACATATTTTGTTCACCGTCACCATTAAACCATGCTCTATGCTCTGTTTCTCTACCCCATTAGATACGTACACATATTAACATATAATATATATATATATATATATATATATATATATATATATATATATATATATATATATATATATATATATATATATATATATATATATATATAATACCCATTAAAATGTTAGAAACTTTATCTATTTGAACATGTATTCTACTACTGTTATGTCAAACAATAAAGATACACACACTACCGTTAAACATAGAGCTTTTCTATTGTTAAATGAGAAAGCAAGAAGAACAATGTTTTAAGTATAAAGTAAAAAAAAAAAATGTCTCGTAAAAATCGTCATGAAAATCCTATATATTTGAAAGTAGCGGTTCTTCGGTTCTGGAACCGAGACCCGCGGTTCTGAACCGAACCGAACCGAGAATCGAAAATTGCAATATTGGAGAACCGAGAACCAAACCACAGGTCTAAAATTTGATTCGGGTTGGGTCGGTTCCGGTTCGGTTCTCGGTCCATTTGCTCACCGCTACATAAAACCTACATAATGACTTCAAGTGATCACCACCTAAGAATAAGAACCAAATGTTACGATCATATGGTAGTAAATAGTTTATAACATAATCTGCCTACCGATTTCCCTTCACCGAATAAAGGCTAGTGTTAACCAAATGCATGTTAAACTATACACAAATGAGTGCCGCTAGTTTGACTTCTTACAAGTAGATTTGACTTTANATATATACCCATTAAAATGTTAGAAACTTTATCTATTTGAACATGTATTCTACTACTGTTATGTCAAACAATAAAGATACACACACTACCGTTAAACATAGAGCTTTTCTATTGTTAAATGAGAAAGCAAGAAGAACAATGTTTTAAGTATAAAGTAAAAAAAAAAAATGTCTCGTAAAAATCGTCATGAAAATCCTATATATTTGAAAGTAGCGGTTCTTCGGTTCTGGAACCGAGACCCGCGGTTCTGAACCGAACCGAACCGAGAATCGAAAATTGCAATATTGGAGAACCGAGAACCAAACCACAGGTCTAAAATTTGATTCGGGTTGGGTCGGTTCCGGTTCGGTTCTCGGTCCATTTGCTCACCGCTACATAAAACCTACATAATGACTTCAAGTGATCACCACCTAAGAATAAGAACCAAATGTTACGATCATATGGTAGTAAATAGTTTATAACATAATCTGCCTACCGATTTCCCTTCACCGAATAAAGGCTAGTGTTAACCAAATGCATGTTAAACTATACACAAATGAGTGCCGCTAGTTTGACTTCTTACAAGTAGATTTGACTTTAAGCGAATTGCAGTATCAACTAAATTTTGTAAACAAGATAACATACATCATTCACATATAGGCTAAGGTCTTGACGTAGGTATACTAAATTTTGTAAACAAGATAACATACATCATTCACATAAGGCTAAGGTCTTGACATAGGTTAGGGACTATTGAGACTGATCTACATTATCACAAGTATGAACTATTTTATGCAAATTCTTAAAATCTACGATGATGTGAAATGAAATCAAACTTGTCTGAAGAAGCTCTACATTGTCAAGGGGTTTATCGGAGAAGATACGAATTAGGAAGTAGCCTACATTTTCTTTAAGGTATACTTAGATTGGACCTTATTTTACACCTGTTTATATTATGCTAAAATATTCACTACGTGTCTTGAAATTACGAATCCACTTTCAACTCACTTACATACTTCTAATAGCAAAGAATATAACGTAAAATCCTATTACCAAACTTTCTAAACAATGCTGCCCATCGTATGCCGTTTTCAAATCAATACACATGGTAAAGGTTCAGCTAACAATCATCGAATGATAATACTCTCTCTTAGGAATTTCATTGAACTATTTCTGTGCATCAATTTTAATAGTGGTTAATCAACCAATTCAGCAAATTTCTCACACTCAACCATTCTACTAGGATATTCCCTATCTAGTAGTAATATTCATCAAATTATATAAATTAATTAATCATGATGGAGTGAATTAGCCAATCAGTTCTTCATACTTGCAACTGCTAACAATGCCAATAGAGTTGGTTTGCAACGGCGGTGGCGACGCTGTAATAACAATTAACTTGGTGAGGAAACTAATTAATGGTTGAATTAAGCTTCAAGTGTAGCATAATAATACTCTTATACATCTTACTGTTTAAACCCTTTTAGTTTAGAGTATGTTTGATTTTTACTTAAATTTTCATTCATGAAGCAAGTTAATGACGACTAATTTTACTTTAACTTTCCATTCCATTCAGTGACTTTTTTTTTCTTAACTACTCCCTCCGTCCCATAATTACAGTTCGGTGTTGACTTTTGAAGTATTAAGTTTTAAGTTTTGACCTTAAATATTTTTATTTGTGTTATATATATTATTTGATGCTAAGTATATGAATGGATTGCGTTTTAAATGTATTTTCCATTTGTATAATTTTTATTAAGTATTATGTAACACAAACAGAAAATTGTATGGTCAAAGTTGCAAAACAAAGACTTGAAAAGTCAACAGCTGACTATAATTATGGGACGGAGAGAGTATTAAATATACATTTCTCTTTAAATATGGTTTAGTGACTAGTTACCTAATGGCTAGTTTTAACTACCGATCATACCCCTATAGGCGTTAGGCAAATATACATTTCTCTTTAAATATGGTTTAGTGACTAGTTACCTAATGAACCTGGAAAAAGGTGAACCAGAAAAATGGAATCCAAAAGAAGCGAGAACCCGGATAAAAATGTTGGAATGATATGAAGAAATCAAAAGTCGATATGAAAGTCAACCTTTGATTTAATTTCCGAAAAATATGCCAAAACGTGTGCATCAACTATTTACATAATGGTTAAAACGACTTAAATGCCCTTTTGGCCTAAAATTTCTCCTTTCTATAGAAGTTTAAAAGTCAAAATATTTATATAAACGCCATAAGCAAATTGAACTAACGGCCGTTGTTGTCTCCTATTGTTTTTACTTTAACACACTATTTAACTTGACACATTTTATTTTTTTACTGCCAGTTTAGAAAGCTTGAGAAATAATCCCTCATATCATCCATAGCACAATGCAGTGATTTTCTCTGCTTCTCATGTAATGTAAGCAATTTGTGATAACTATGATTTGAAGGTTGAAAATTTTACTTCATGAAGAAACTAAGCTACATGTCGCTACACAATCACAAGCCAAAATTACAAGACTAAAAATATAACGATAAAAGCCATGGTACTTCAATATATTAGGACCAATACTCTTCGTCAAATAGCAGCTTGAATTCATATACTTATCATTAACTTGGTAATACCATTATACTTCGTTAAGGACATGACAATATTACAATAGAACAAACAATATAAACCCACTACATTAGATATAATCCAAACATAAGCCCAATAGATCTAAATAAATATTTAAGCAACTAATTCTGAGATGTTTAAAGTCAATTATATTAAGAATCAATTCTGAAAAAACAAGATCTACTTTAGTTTCATGAGCACACCAGAAAACCAATATTGTACCCTCTTTTATTGAATTCATTAGCCGTTTTATAAGTGTTACACCATTTAAGAAATTATATAACTTGATAGGGAAATTAATGCAACATTTTTTTGCATGTATGCAATATTAGTGAACTTTATACCATTTTTGTGAAATACATACCATTTTAGTGAACTTTATACATTTTTCGAAAAATTAATTTAAGTTAACTTTTACACAATGTCTACGTATATTATACTACTTTTGTGACTTTTATTCACATTATTTTGAATTTATACCTATTACACAAGTGTGCATTATTTAATTGAGTTAAGTTTCGTAATCATGTATTAGACAAAATTCCATATGCTATATTTATCTACTCATGCATAATGTCGAATACCCTATCAAAATGTTAGTAGACTAATTTTAATGTATATCTTTATAGTTTCTAATCAAAAGTTATTTAAGTAGGATATCCTTTATCGTATTTGTTGCGTTAACATATATTATATTTTCTTTTTACATATTTCAGAAATATTCTTGCG
>LBNU01004842.1:190837-203815 GCA_014162995.1 Artemisia annua
GGGCTGATGACGTCAACCCAATAGGTGACGTCGTCAGCTCGGCGATTAGGGTTTCCAGACGGCCTCAGTTGACGTGGTCATAATTGCTGGTTCCAGATCTGACGGCCTAGGTTGACGGCGTCACCAATTTGCACTACGAACTCTCTGGGTCTTCACGAGTCTTTTTTCCACTTCTGGACTTCACTTGTTCCTGACGGCGTCACTTAGTAAAGTGTGACGGCGTCACCTTCAGTAATCTTCAAGGTCCTTTGAGTTTTTGTTGTTTTCCGCACTTTTTCACTCCGAAAACGCCCGAAAATGCTTCTTTTGTGATTTTCCCTTCAAAAGTACCTAAAATGAGAAAACAAACGACTTTGGGTGAAATCCAAACCAAAAACATACGAATTAGGACTCAAACCGACCCCTAAAAACGTAACATTTTTCGTCTCATCAGCATCAAATCTCTCTTGAACTAATTTCCACAATGTGTCAAGATCATCTCTGTCACATGCTTTAATGAGTTCTTCAAACGGAATAAATGAAGAAGTTTCACCACCTAGTCTTGTAATCTTTTAACATTGAGCAAAGTTGCTAGCAGTGTAAACTTCCCAGTCAACAATTGGATGTCTGACTTGCAGTGGGTCAGGATAGAAGTCTTCTTCTTCAATTAAAATCATACCAGTCAGTTGTTCTTCAGTAAACTTTGCAGACTGAACTTTTTGTGGTTCAGCAAATCTTGTCTTCTTAACACTTTGAGGTTCACTATGCTTGACTTTCCTTTTAAGCTCAGGAAATATTCTTTCTTTTTCTTCAGAATTCATAGGAACAAAATCAAGATCTTGCCTTTTGACTCTGTAGTATGCTCCTTCAATCTGATCAGGGGTCATTCCTTTGAATTGCTTCATTTTCCATCCACCAACATTACAACAGTAAGTCTTCATAGTGGAGAGAACTTGTGCCTTAGTTGGTTGCCTTGGTTTCTTTTGCCCCTTTCTAGTTGTACTGATTGCATCTTGAAGTGCTTGTCTGTTCTTCATCTCTATGAAGTCTCTTAACTGAGCTGATCTTTGTTCTTTAGTTAAAGACTTATCTGCCACAAGATCAATTGATTTCTTTTTGACCACTGAATTGTTGTCAATCAGAAAGTCAATGTCTTCTTCTGTAGGTACATAAGTAAATTCTGGATTCTTCTCTCTCAGAATTGTAGGTTGGACAGTGGAAATTGGATTGACATCCATAGGAGCAGTGGTTTCCACCTTATCCATCCTTTGAGCCATCATGAAGTCTGCAATTTCAATTTCATCCAATCTTTTCTTCTTTGCAACTTCATCTTCTCTTAATTTTCTTGCAACTTCATCATCATGATCAATCTGAGCTTGTACTCTCTTCTTAACCTTCTTACTTGATTGTTCTTCACTCTGCATTATTGCTTTCCCTTTTTTTTCCTTATCTTTTCAATTTCTTCCTCAGCAGTGGTAATGGTTTGACCAGCAGTGGGAACCATTTGCTCTGCAGTGGTAATAGAAACATCAGTGGAAACTGTTGTTGCAGCAGTGGAAAAGACTTGCTCTTGCTCTTGTTGATCTGTTTCTTCTGTATCAAATTGCTGCTGCAGAGAAGTTTCTGGCTCAAATGCTAAATCTTGAACACCAAAATCATCTTCTATATCATCTTCTTCCCTGAAATCAATTCTCCTCCCCTTAGTTTCAGCATCTGTTTTCCTCCCCTGTTTGGGAGAATGACCCAAATCATCAAAGAAGTCATCACCGGGTGAGGATGAGGAAGAAAGCACCATCTTTGCAGTCCTTCTTTGTTGCTTGAACCCCTGTACTTCATCCTTTAATGCCTGAATCTCTTGTTGCCGTAGAGTAATATCATTGGCATGTTGCGTCTTTACTTGTGCCAATTCCTTCTTTAGAGATTCAACCTGCTGTGACAACTTGGTACATAGTTCCATCAATTCCATTGGTTGCTCACTGCCCTCAACACTTCCAACTGTGTTACATGTTGGGAGAGGTGAATCATAGGGCATTGGTTCAGTCTCCTCCCTAGTTGGACTAGGTAAAATTCTGGAACCACCGCTCCTTGTTCCAACACCAAAAGGTTCAGGAACATGCTGTGTTTGGATGAAAGAAGTTGGCTGTTTATGCCTTCTTTCATAGGTGTGAGATACTTGTGGAGTATAATCAATGTTTGGAACAGTGAGAATGGGTGTGGTTTGAGATACAACAGGGATTGTTGCATCTTCACCCTGTACCTGTGAAATCTTGGCAAGCATTTGTGGAAAAAGTGGTTTAAAAATCAAAGTACCAGCCTTATCCATGTTTTGAAAAACTTTGGGCTTTAGGTGTCTGAAAATCCAAGAACCAGCCTTATCCATTATATGGCTAGACCGGCCATTAGTCATTTATTACCAAAGAAAAATGGTATATATTTTAAAGCCTATAGTGACGCCATGGTAGTATAATGCTAAACATATAGAATATTCACAAGATCTTTTCTATACTTATCTAATACAGGAATACATAAATGTTAGCATCATATTTTTATATTATGAAGTGTAGGTCATTATATTCTAGAATCATGTAATAGGTTGCGTTAGAAAGTGTTTTCAAAAGTTATATGTTCATTTATCTGTTACTAGAAAGTCTAAGGGCCAAACATGTAATTGTCAAAAGCCCCAGACTTGTATGCACTATATATTCAATGTAAACCTTCACTTGGAAGGTTGGTTGATCATTTGGCAATAAACACATAGTTATTTCACACACATGATCCTCCCATCTCTCTCTCTCTCTTCATCTCTCTTTCTCTCTCTAGATCTAAGATGAATATGGTCGTGATTTAGGTTGTATACGGGTTCCTACAATAAAACATAACAGTTATAAACTAAGCAGTGGTAACTATATGCACTAGTAGTGGTAATGATGTTCCCACTGCTAGTGTAATCTTTAGCAGTTCCTTTTGTTACACTTAGCAGTTGTAACTGTTAGTTTATTCCCAACACACCTAATGCGAGGCCATCACATAATGCACTCGCAATCGATCGCAATTTATCGCATTCGCGTTATGCTAGCAATAGTCACAATTAGCGCAATTTGAAATTTGGGCTAATTTGTAAAAATAAAAGCTATTTTTAAAAAGAATAATTGTTTTAATGGGATTCTGAAAATGGACTTTAGTTAATGACGTCTATAGAAACACAATAACCACCATAGTTCTTACCCTACATCCAAATTATCCCCATTTTTTTTCATTCAAGCTCTACTACTGATTTTACAAAGTGAGTAAATCTCTTTACTCTAATGCATAATCATATAGTTTTCTTCCTCTATTTGCCTTCTTACTTAAAATCTTATCATTTTAGAACCAGTACAAATAGTAGATGGTTTTATTATTGGAACATTTATCCACTTGAGCTTCGACATACAGTGTTGTTCTAGTTTATCAATCGAACTTCATGTCAAAAGCATAATTATTTCTGATATAGTTAGAAAGCTTATCAAAGCCAAAAAGGCCCTTGCATTTATTTTCTTGGGATTTTATAAACTTTGAAAAATTGAAAATACTCTCTAAAAGGTATATTATCTCACTAAAATTATTTTTAGTGAAATATTATACCTTTTAGCGAGTATTTTCAATTTTATTATTTTTAGTGAAATATCATGGCGTCACTATAGGCTTTAGAATAAATACCATTTCTTCTTTGGTAATAAATGACTAATAGCTGGGTCTAGCCATATAATGGCCGCGTCTAGCCATATATAGCTGGGTCAAACCGTATTTGGCTTTGTCTTGCCATATAATGGCCTTGTCTAGCCATATAATAGCTAGGTCAAGTCACATAAGGCTATGTCTAACTATATATGCCCTGGTCTAGCTGTATATTGCCGGGTCATGCCGTATATGTCGGGTCTAGCCGTATAATGGCCGCTGATAGCCAGATAATGGCCGGTTCTAGCCGTATAATAGTCGTGTCTCGCACTTTTTGGCCGGGTCTAGTCGTATAATAATGGTCTAGCCATATCATGGTCGGGTAAAGTTAGATATGGTTGGGTTTAGCCTTATAATCGTCGGGTCTAGCCATATATGGTCGGGTATAGCCGTATAATGGATGAGTCTAGCAGTATATTGGTTGGGTCTAGCCAATATATTGGGGTGGTTCTTTTGATTACCTCCATTGGTTGTGTTTTTGTATTAATTTACTAGTTTTTATAACCTTTGAAAAAATGAAAATACTCTCTAAAAGGTACATTATCTCACTAAAAATATTTTTAGTAAAATATTATACCTTTTAGCGAGTATCTTCAATTTTATTATTTTTAGTGAAATATCATGGCGTCACTATAGGCATTAGAATATATACCATACGGCAAGACCCAGCCATATACGTGTAGACCAGGCCATATATGGTTAGACATAGCCATATGTGACTTGACCCAGCTATTATATGGCTAGACAAGGCTATTATATGGCAAGACCCAACCAAATACGGTTTGACCCAGCCGTATATGGCTAGACGCGGCCATTATATGGCTAGACCGGCCATTAGTCATTTATTACCAAAGAAGAAATGGTATATATTTTAAAGCCTATAGTGACGCCATGGTAGTATAATGCTAAACATATAGAATATTCACAAGATCTTTTCTATACTTATCTAATACATGAATACATAAAAGATAACAATTATAAACTAAGCAGTGGTAACTATATGCACTAGCAGTGGTAATGATGTTCCCACTGCTAGTGTAATCTTTAGCAGTTCCTTTTGTTACACTTAGCAGTTATAACTGTTAGTTTATTCCCAACACACCTAATGCGAAGCCATCCCAGAATGCACTCGCAATCGATCTCAATTCATCGCATTCGCGTAATGCTAGCAATAGTCGCAATTAGCGCAATTTGAAATTTGGGCTAATTTGTAAAAATAAAAGCAATTTTTAAAAAGAATAATTGTTTTATTGGGGATTCTGAAAATGGACATTAGTTAATGATGTCTATAGAAACGCAATAACCACCATAGTTCTTACCCTACATCCAAATTATCCCCATTTTTTTCATTCAAGCTCTACCACTGATTTTACAAAGTGAGTAAATCTCTTTACTCTAATGCATAATCATATAGTTTTCTTCCTCTATTTGCCTTCTTACTTAAAATCTTATCATTTTAGAACCTGTACAAATAGTAGATGGTTTTATTATTGGAACATTTATCCACTTGAGCTTCGACATATAGTGTTGTTCTAGTTTATCAGTCGAACTTCACGTCAAAAGCATAATTATTTCTAATATAGTTTGAAAGCTTATCAAAGCGAAAAAGGCCCTTGCATTTATTTTCTTGGGTTTTTATAAACTTTGAAAAATCGAAAATACTCTCTAAAAGGTATATTATCTCACTAAAATTATTTTTAGTGAAATATTATACCTTTTAGCGAGTATTTTCAATTTTATTATTTTTAGTGAAATATCATGGCGTCACTATAGGCTTTAGAATAAATACCATTTCTTCTTTGGTAATAAATGACTAATGGCCGGGTCTAGCCATATAATGGCCGCGTCTAGCCATATATGGCTGGGTCAAACCGTATTTGGCTTTGTTTTGCCATATAATGGCCTTGTCTAGCCATATAATAGCTAAGTCAAGTCACATATGGCTATGTCTAACTATATATGCCCTGGTCTAATTGTATATGGCCGGGTCATGCCGTATATGTCGGGTCTAGCCGTATAATGGTCGCTGATAGTCAGATAATGTCCGGTTCTAGCCGTATAATAGTCGTGTCTCGCACTTTTTGGCCGGGTCTAGTCGTATAAGAATGGTCTAGCCATATCATGGTCGGCTAAAGTTATATATGGTTGGGTTTAGCCTTATAATCTTCGGGTCTAGCCATATATGGTCGGGTATAGCCGTATAATTGATGAGTCTAGCAGTATATTGGTTGGGTCTAGCCAATATATTGGGGTGGTTCCTTAGATTACCTCGATTGGTTGTGTTTTTGTATTAATTTACTGGTTTTTATAACCTTTGAAAAAATGAAAATACTCTATAAAAGGTACAATATCTCACTAAAAATATTTTTAGTAAAATATTATCCCTTTTAGCGAGTATCTTCAATTTTATTATTTTTAGTGAAATATCATGGCGTCACTATAGGCCTTATATGTCTAGACCAGGCCATATATGGTTAGACTTAGCCATATGTGACTTGACCCAGCTATTATATGGCTAGACAAGGCTATTATATGGCAAGAACCAACCAAATACGGTTTGACACAGCCGTATATGGCTAGAATCGACCATTATATGGCTAGACCGGCCTTTAGTCATTTATTACCAAAGAAAAATGGTATATATTTTAAAGCCTATAGTGACGCCATGGTAGTATAATGCTAAATTCATTAGCCGTTTTATAAGCGTTACACCATTTAAGCAAATTAGATACCTTGATAGTGAAATTAATGCAAGTTTTGCCATGTATGCAAATTAGTGAACTTTATACCATTTTTGTAAAATATGTACCATTTTAGTGAACTTTATTTATTTTTTGCAAAAATTATTTTTAGTTAACTTTACACAATTATGTACATTATACTACTTTTGTTATTGTCATTCATATAATTTTGAATTTATACCCATTATTGAAGTGTGCATTATATAAGTGAGTTATTTTTCAAGTATCGTACACATGTACTTTGTTTACAAAAGTGAGGTTTACTAGAGCAATTAAGATATATAACACAAAAATATCTCGATCAATTCCGAATATATATGACACAAATATTATCTATCTTATCCGCTTGGAAGGATAAATTTATAACATAAGCAACACAACGGGAATGAAAAAAAAAACACCATCTACAATGGGTTTTATACGTAATTTAAACAATTTCATAGCTCTAGTATTATTCGATACATTATCTAGTGAAATCGTAAAAACTTTATCATCTAAATTATATTCAATTAAAGTGTCATGTAAAATTTTCTTAAACAGATCCCGTATGAGGATAACCAATTTGTTTAAAAACACTTGTCCGTTTCATTAATAACCAAGATTCGGGATTAATAACCAAGATTCGGGATTAAACACCAAATGCCATTCAATATCTGCATTTTTTTCAGCTAGCTTATAGATATCAACAATGTTCTAGATAACTTAAAGTTGCCATATAGATACTACATGATGAAATCTTAAAACACACTAATAAGTGCATTTTCGGCTGCAAACAGACATCAAGTCATATCCAATCAATCTAACTAACATTATTAGCAATCACTACTACCATATATAAACTCTAGAGTCAAATGCTCTGGATCATAACTACAACAACAAAAGGTATCATCCGCTAAACCACTTGAAATAGTGTTACTACTAAAAATTAATCACGCAAAACGGACTAAACTGAAATCGAAACAGATACATTTCACTCGATTACCACAGTCTGTATCTTAACACACAAAAAGAGCTCTAAATCATCAAAACATGAAGCAAGGCGCAAGAAAACTTAACAAACTGAAGAAGATGTTGGAAATCTGCATATCAACAAAAAAAAAAGCATTTTATCAAACACTTGGAGTGCAAAACAAACAAACTAATTCAATTCTCGCAACAAAATTTTCAATTGCGAGTTATCCTTTAACAAAATAAATAAATTAACCTAACAAAATTAATTAGAGCTTTTTGGCGCCATCAAGTTGATTATTGAGATGGAGTGAAATAATGAAGATATGAATGGGGTTGGTTATAAAGAGAGTAATTGGGCCTCTTTTGTTACTTATGCCCATTAGGCCTAATGGTTTAAGTTACTATCGGATGTTTTAGTAATAACTAAAAATTTTAATTTAGACAATAGTTTATGTTTTGGAGCCAAATTTATCTAGTGTTTAGTTGTTGTTCTTTTTGATACGAGTACAAGTGTCTTGTTTGACCTTTTATATAACGGGCTGAGATGTAAGATTCACTCTACTTCAATGATTTTTTAAAATCCTTTACTCACAAAACGTAAGAGATCGTTTAATTTAAACATCTTCATATTTGCACTAATATTGTTGGTGCAATGATTTTATATGATTCATTATGACAATAATTTTACATATGTCAACAATCTCATGCTAAAATAACTTTCAAGCAATGACAAACTATTCTATCAAATTTCATTCTCGGCCTTGGGGTTTGAAGACAATACAATCTTTCTTTCAAGCTTCGTCTCAACCCTATCATTTTTTAGATTGGCAGAATGGCGCCATGAACAAATATGTTTTGTTTTGACTTGTTGGAGTTTAAGTTTGAGAAGATCGGATGACGCCATGAACGTATAGTAATATGGTTTTGGTTAATAAACAATGTTATTTCAGCTTATAACATACACATGCAAAATACAAGGTCACGTCAATTTTATAGATATTGTAACTAGTGTTTAATGGTATCGATATTTTTAGGTAAGTCAATTATATATCCCGGTTTCTCGACATGTACGTCACTGCTTAAACAATCCAGCTTCATTTGTAAAATATGATGCAACTCCAACCAAAATTAAATTTCAGTTCGTTTAGGTGTGTCGCACTAATTAAGAGAAGAATATTGATAAGCATAAACTTGGTAAAGTATACAAACCCAAATATGTAGATCCGACGGATTTTAGTTTGATTTATGTTAATTTTTTTGGATGCATTCCACATCTCAACAAATTTTGAATGTATTATCTTGTATTCAATAATAGTTGTTTGCAAAGTACAATAAAAACTTTGTTCAGTGACATGCTAATTCTATTTATTTATCATCTTCAGCTTTGATATATGACAACTCATCAAACGTTATAAAACTAAGCCTAGTGAAATCAAACATTGGTTTACTTCAAATAAATAAATAAATAATCAAAACATTGGTTAATTTTGTACAATTCTATATTTATTTGTTGATGCAATCATATGGATATAATATTGCTTCAACTATTGGTCAACACGAATGGGTGAGACCAAAGATCAATAATCATGAAAAACCTAGAACGAGGACTAGTCGCTTGGCCGATCTTAGTTCGGTTGTTTTTTTCGGGGTTTCACATAGTTTTGCAATTAAAATTTACAAGTCCGCAGATGTCACCGGGAAAGACCATTAATTTTTGAATTAATGATGACAAGTGCTATACGAAGGTGTGATATTACATACACATGTTGACCCACAAACACAATGGCACAAACAAAATAGCTGCCAACTTCCTATTTATATGTCTGGCCCACATAGATGTTTTGCCATACGATGTCAATGGCACGGGTAGAGCCGAATTGTGATTAAATTGAGGAAGTTGCCGATGGTTATGTTAGTTGTTAGCTTATTGACTAGAGATTTAGGCTAGTCATTTTTTTTGCAAAACCTAGCCACATATGGCTAGAGATTTAGGCTATTTCATTATTAGTGCACATACATTCTATCTCTTGCAAAACCTTCCACATATTCATCGTCAATCTTTTGAATATTGGAGATTATGGCCTCATGTTGGCGCTCAAACATAGTTAAAATTACCTTGTAAAAATTCTACACAATATTATTATTGAATGAATTTTTCTTATACTTAGAAATATTCATCTTTAGCCATTTCTGTATATAAACCATGGTCCCTCAATCTCGTGTAGTTACTAAAATGTCTCATTTGCTTCTAAACTAAAGCTCTATATGGTCTTAGAAGAGTCACTACATCTTGTTATAAAAATATACTCGTAAACTGATATGAAAATGTCAAATTGGTGAAAAGTCCAAACTATAAGGCTCGACAAGTAAAACATAAGTTTAAGTCGGTTAATCTTTGTATAAGAATAAAAAACAAGATCCATTTTAATATTATGAACAAACCGGAAAACCAATATTGTACCCTCTAGAAAATAATTCATTAGCCGTTTTATAAGCGTTACACCATTTAAGCAAATTAGATATCTTGATAGTGAAATTAATGCAAGTTTTTTATCGTGGTAGGACTCATAATCACAAAAACAAAAAAGTGCTCAGGAAAATTTAAAAAAATAAAAAAATGAAAGAAGACAACAATGGTAAGCAGCCCTCAAAAGGAAAAAATTAAAAAAAAAATCATTTGCATGGTCAATTGGTACCGCGATAATAAAGCGTGTGTGTGATGTGTATGTGATTAGATCGAGATCAGATCTGGATGGACGGTCCAGATCTGTCCGTACGTCCGCACTAAAATCCAACATCCGCACGTGATCCTCAGTCTATATATGTATGTATATATATATATATATATATACTAGTTTCAACATGCTTTGTAATTTACATTTTAGTTTAGTTATTTACGGATATTAGTGATCTTTTAGAATTATAAGCTATTTATTTATAAGTAGACATTTACGACTTTATTTTGCCAATATTAATTCATATTTAAGGACGGGAAGGTTACATTAAATATTTTCAAAATTGTATGTATTTTTTCGTACATTGCGGTGTCAAATGCACCGATTGTTGGGCGGACATGACTTATAATTATCGTTGACATGCGTTTTTATAGTGTAAGAATGGTTGCAAAAAGTGGACATAAGTTGAATGGAGTTCGCCATGGAGCGTACAATGATAAGTAACATGTCAAGAATCATCATAATTGAAGCATATTTAATCCTAAACCATTGAAAACTCCATTCAACTCATGTTGTTTGACATCACGTATATGTCATGTGCACGTGTGTTGTAGCTGATAAAATATGTTAAAATGGTCTAACATTAAAACATGCTTAAAAGCAACTTTCAGTAAAACCATCATATTTATGTTAGATGGTTCGAGTAAAAATGGCTGGAAATGTGTCTAATGAACAAATTAAGTAACGGTTAATGAATTACGAACATCGTAAAATATTTATACGGTGATTAAAGAAAATAAATAAATGAACGATAATTTGATAAGAGTGTATAAAACTTAATTAATTATCCTCCATTCCTGTTCAAAATAATAATAATAATAATAATAATAATAATAATAATAATAATAATAATAATAATAATAATAATAATAATAATCCATTAGAAAGTATATGTTTTTTTCTCAAATACATACCCATTGAAAGAAAATGTTAGTCACTAACCCGTTTAACCCATTGAAGACCAATGTGATATTTAACCTTTTACACTAATTTTATTACTCATAGATGTTTAACCCAGTAATGTTTAAGATAAGAAAACGTTATATTCAAGTCACTAACCATCTCTCCGGAGTTAGGAAGCATTACTTACCGTTCGGGGATTGCAATTTGTACGCTCCACATATGTTGTTGGGTACTTAATATCATGGCTGCAATTAGAAATTATCTGTGTATATCTGAACATTAAATTAATAAGTGGAAAAAATTACGAAAGCTGAAACACGCATATCATTTCATAATTAGAGTTCATGCTTATATACTAAAGTGTCTTTTGGCAATCTTAATTATATTAGACACTTGATGAAACTATAAACTTGTACCAGACAATCATTGAATCGAGCAAAGCTTTGCAATGAATAGCCCCATTTAAAGAAAAACTACTATGCTAAACTCTCTACAGGTAAATACATTAATCTTCAAAAGAATTATTTCCCGGTTAAATCCACCATCTTTGGGCAGTTATCTCTTCCTTTGGCATCCATGGTAGGTTTGAGTGATGATTAAACATTAATTGGGTGTTGTTTGATCCCCTCGGCTCTGATGCTACTGTTCCACAGGTTTTATGGTTGATTCCAGGATCGTATGTGATCAAACAACGGCATGCTAATCATCATTGAATAAATAAAGAACAAGAGAGAAGTTTGGGTTGAACCCATAATCTGATATTGATAATTATGAATGGGTTGATGAATTACAGAATCCTAAACCTATATATAAGATATGAAACGCTGTCTACAAGAGACATAACATTTCATCAAAGCGTTGCAACCCTAAATAACACGTTACAATGAAAATAACCGTTATATAAATCCTAACTGCCTTCATCTTTCTGTCCAGTGGGTTTGTTGGCCTGCGGCCCAAAAGGAAAATAGCGGGCTTTTGTTTTTGGCATCAAAGACATTAAAGCATGTCCAACAAAAAGATCAGCACCTTTTTGAGAATGACGATAGGTTTAGAAAAAGCAAGAACAAAAAGATTCACGGAGGTGAACCAATTCTAGATAATTATTGGAAACAAAGCCATTGAAGTTCTAGGTTTTCCTAGGGCCAGCGGCAAGCGAATCACAGACATAATCCTGAGCATGAACCACACCGTTGGCAAAATAATCAAGCACCTTTATCCTACCATATGATCCTGTAATGCCTTTTTTCTTTTCCTTGACCTGCGACTCAGATGCATATATCAGTATACGAAAACATTATAACACAAAAAAAGAATGTAAAATACAATAAACGTACAGCTCTAAATTTTGCAAATCTTGGATCCAAAGCAGAATCAAAATCGTGTAAAGCATCTCTTATCCAGTCACATGCTTGGTCTACTGAATAGGAGCGACTCCCTGGTTTCTAATTTTATCAACCCCCTATATTGGCAAATTAATGTATCAAAAACGTTAAATAACAACCATTCTTTCATAAAAAAAAGTAGGTTTTCATAATGGAATAAGAACAATTACCGGCATGAATGTGCATCCACTTGAGATCATTAGAGGAGATTCTGAGGAAAAAATGGATATTAGGGTTTTTGAGAAAAAGAATATTATGAATGAACCGTAGATTTTTTTTTTAGGTTTTACTAGTTATAATGCCCGCGCACGCGCGGGTTTTTTTTTTATTTTTTTTAATAATATATTTTTATTTTTTAAAAAACAAATAATTTAATCTGTTTGATTTTTGATTTTTAATTATATTTGTTTATTATTAACGATAATTATTTAAAAATTTTAATCATGTTGTCAGTTGCATCTTATCTATATTTTTTTGTATTTATCTTATCTTCTAATTCCCGTATTATGTTGGGTTAATGGTAAATTGCATGTTTTTTAGCATAGGGGTTTTGTCATGGCCATGAATTGTTGA
>LBNU01004842.1:215277-262784 GCA_014162995.1 Artemisia annua
TTTTTTTTCTTGGAAAGGATCTATCTTGATGCATACCAAAAACTCATTTAGCTGGACAAATAAGTGGGTCAATCTATGATCCATCTGGGTATATGGGGGAGGGTGGGTCAGATCATGATCAACATCAGATTATTAGCTAATTCAACCTACTGATAGGTCATCTCCGTATATAATCTTTGACATCAACTTAATTATCAAGTATTATCCATTCCATATAGGACACTGAACTCAGTACCACCAGTCGATTTGTAGGTGGGAGAAAATTGTGAATGTCGAGATTACATCAAGTCAAGGCCTGTCAGCTCACCAAGTCGGGTCAACCCCTTTCTAATGGGCAATATGTACCAGATGAAGTACTACTTTACAAATTGGTTCATGTGAATTATGTCGAGGCCTTTATTCACAATCTAGGCTGATATTTGTGTCCCACCCCATGATTATGTATTTGTAATATTGACACTTCACTTTCGCATAAAATGGAAGGGGCCTTTTAGAAAAGGTACAATGACTCAAGTAAGATACATTTTTATGCACATATGATACTTAACAACTGGATGAACCACTACGAATCGATAGCAAACGTTGTCTATGCTTGCAGTGCATCAAGTTCAGCGTCCTGTGAGTTTTACCACAAAGTGGTTTTAAAAATTCTGGACCATCTGCACACTCGAAAAGGCTACATGCTTATCTTCCAATATGTTGTTAGCTCACATACCAAATAATGGGATACCACCTGTTTCTGATTATCCATATAATACGCTGCTGATCTTCCTTTTGTATATGCATGTTCACGAACTGGAAAGTTTAATAGGGCTAGATCTCAAATTCCTTGGTCCTGTCGTTACGATATCTCTTTAGGTAACACATAGCTGCTACAACCTCTTTTTTCTTTTTCTCTCTTTCTCTATCAGCAAAAGTATATGATGATTTGTAAACACATGACTTTTAACAAAGAAGGTTATCAACTAGATGACGTTCCGGCGACCATTGATGCTCCTGAAGAGATAATTATCTATATCGATAATCACTTTTATACCAGCGACAGAAAGCAGAAAATGCCAAATTATTGATAATTTTATCGGCTATGCAGGTTGTACTTGCAGTACAAGGACGAATACCAGTTCTCCTTGATGGAGGAATAAGGCAAGGAACATATATATTCAAGGCTTTAACTCTCGGTGCACATGTTTTTTTGGTAATATCTTAGTAACACCTACAAAATAGATAAAAGTCGTCATGATTTTCTGATTATCAACCTCATATCTGATATTGCAGATTGGACGTCCGATGTATTTGTTACATAAGATTTAATTGATATTAGGTAAAGTTATAAATATATATATTTTTTAATTTACGTAAACATTTAAAACACGGGCCTAATATATAAATTATGTTATGATGATAGGATACGATCTATAAGTGAAAAAATCAGCAGATATGATCGAGTTACTATAGTAGCTGTTAAGTATCTTAATGTTCAGATGACTATAGGATATGATTTATACATGATTTAGCGGATGTAATTGTATCAGTTCATGGTCACAGACTCACAATAGCTATGGTGGACAATGTGTAGTAATGAATTTAAGAAACAAATATAGAGGATTGACCTTTGGATTTATGTTATTTAGCAGATGTGCTCGAGTTATTAGGATGAAAATAGTTTTTAATCTCATTACAACGTAGTGTCAAGACGTTAAGATAGTATTTATATGTGATTGAATTGATGCATTAGCTATTGTGGAGAATGTGTAGTGATTTAGTTACGATAAATGTAGTGTAATGATGCTATGATACGACTTATAACTGATTAAATCATCATATATGATCAAGTTACTATAGTACGGAGTAGTTGTTATGTAGAATATTAAGTAAATTAGGATAAGATTTCTAACTATTTTAGCAGAAGTGATTAATTTCGTTCACGGACACAATACGAACAACTTTACTAACGAAAAGCACACAATGATGATGATGATAGGATAACATAGGATAAGATATAATCTTTGGAAGCAGTTCTTCAAGGTGATTCCTCTACACCAATTCTTTTGTATCATATAAACATCAATTACTAAATAAAAATGTATATGCAAGCTGATTTGTAACTGTGAAACTACTAAAGCTAACATGGCGTACATACGATTATTATAGGTTACCCTCTTTACGGTACACAGTACTGGATATTTTTACTATTACATTGCTGCAAAATTTTCCTCAACCTTTACAGGAATGTACATGAAGAATACCCTCCCCATGGTTACAAATGCCATGTAAACAAGAAAGGAGCATTAATGCAGGTTAGAGAATCAACAAACAAACTCAACAGCAATAACAACAGCAATTCTATAACCATCTTTTCAAACGTGTGTTGATTATTGTTTTATTTTTTATTTTTGATATGCTATGCTAGAATTTTAATATGCTTAATATTTACAGTATTTCTTATTTCTTGATTCTGAAGCTGCTTTCCTTTAATTTACAGAACTTAATTTGACTTCTCAAGATGCCGGCCACAACGGTAGTGTGGGCTACGTCATCATCTAGGATGTTAATTCTCAGTGTAGAATATTTTCTTTTTATGAGGGAAAGGTTTGGACGTTAGTATCTGAAACAACAACTTATTTTCTATTGTTACTGATTGAAATTATTTGTACGTAGTGTAATCCAAACACCTCTTTAGGACCTTAACTTAAACCAAGTAAAAAAGTGCAGCAAACATCCATCTTTTTAATTAGTGAGTTGCTGTGCATTCCACATTTGTTATGTATTAATTACTTTAACTTTCTGTTAGTAGAAGGTGTTCGTGGTAATTTTTTTAAATAAGCATCAAGCCGTCAAGTGTGCAAATGTAAATATTGCCTACTTCATGGACGCCAAACTGAGCGGCATGATTTTGATTCCACTATATCAGATTATACGACTAATCTTCATCATACTGAAACGTTCAGGTAATCAACATTAAGTTACCGTTCAATTGGCATTTTGTTTTTCATTTTACACATTTGACCGTAATAACATTGGAAAGTTTAGATAATTATAATTTATGACCTCATTTAGGTTGCTGCTAATGTTTTATCTCAGTCACGACAACCTGCAAGTGCTCCCTCTTTTCTTTCTCTTATTCTTGCATGTAAAGCCACAAAGCAACGGCACTCATTATTCCTCTTCTTACTTCATACAAGATGGGCAACTTTAATCTCTCATGTAGGTAATATCTTTTCATTTAATATATATCATTCATGTAGAATGTATAACTCATTGATATGGTTTTCAAAGTTACCATTTTAAAAGGGTTATGCTTGCACCCTTGACATGATATAGATTATACAGAAAGGTCACACGATATAGATTATACAGAAAGGTGCCACAACCACATGTCGTTTTGTAGTAGCCTCAAAGAATGACCGAAGGGGGCTCCTTATCATTGAAGCCACAGGAGTCACAAAAACAGCCCAAGGGTAAGTACCTTGAAATTTGTTGTTACAGTTCCAAATGTATAACATGATATACAGTTAAGTAAAAAGGTAACATGATAGCAAATGTGTCCATTCACTTAATAAATTATTGTCACGTCTAACGACTGCACTGAAGGTGTATATACTAATACATTTTTAAATCATGGTTGGAATTGTACTAAAACGATTTTTAACTTTTAGTAAAACTTTTTCATAATGTTAGCTATATCAGATGATAATGTATACGATCTTCACCTATATCAATTCTCACAATGTTTCCTAAAGTATCTGGCAGATATTCTCTTCAGGTTAAAGATACAAGTTTAAAGATGGGCTGATGATCAAACTATTTTAGGAACAACATGTGAAGGGACTGACAACCACCCTCTCCCTCCAACAGGTTTCAAAACTCATTTTAAGTTTATAAATTATATTTTCGACAGCTTGATCGGCAGTGGAAAGTAATTGCTTTTAGAATTTTTGTCTACCTTTTGTTAATGATCTGCCAGTTTCCACTCAAAATGGTAGAGTGAAGAAGCCAGTGGAAGCTAAATATTTGCTAATCCAAATGATATTCTAGGTCGTATTCTCCTTCCAGCTTCAAAGGGTGTATATTTAAAGTCGAGTCCATGGTGTATATTTAAGGTTGAGTCCTCTGTAATCCAAGGTACTATTTTTGAATCTTACAAGGTGAAAACATCCAGAGTCATCCCAAGTATTGAGATCTCTGTTGAATTCCCCATGATGCCAAAGTGCATTTGATGTGATATGCCTACGCATCTGAAAATGTTCTTTTAAAAAATGATATATAGGATGACATGTTTAGTGCAACGATGGTTACACCTGTTGAGAGACTAGCTATGATTTATGTCAGGAATCATGTTGTCGTGACTATCGGAACCACATGAAAAGCAACTGATTGGATTAGCAACCAATCTTATTAAAATTATTTTTTGTTGCATTATTACACAACTCATTCGAAGTATATATTAATTGTATTTTAAGTCTATTTTGATGACGGTACAATAGGAACTTCTATATAACTAAGGTTGTGTCTTTAATAACAATAATAATCTCCTAAAATAAGAAATGTGACTAAAGTTTCAAGAGTAAGATGAGTTCGGAGTTTATGTCAGATATGGTGATGATGCTTGATATAACACATAAAATGGGTGAAATAGAGTAGTGTGACTAAAGTTTCATCATTGAGATGAGTCAATTTTGAGATTATTGCGATAATAATGATAAATATATATGTTGCAACATGTTCAGAATTGGCCTATGTTACATTCAGCGCAAATTGGGTAACTTTTTGGTACGGGTCAAAACAGGTTGGGTTGAGTTAAAATGGTCAAAAAAAAAATCAGTTTTAGTTTCTATATGTATAATACAAGAAATATTTCATGGTGGTCCTAAATTTTTGGCAAAAACTCCTTTTTTTGGGAGAGGCTTTGTACCCGGTGAATATGAACAAATCCTTTCCTTTAAAAAGATCTGTTGTATATCATTTTCATTTGAACCGCATAGCAAAGGGGGTGTTTGTTAAGCTTATTTATGAGTTTATGAGCTTATTTTGAAATTTATGGAGTTATATAAGCCCATTATATCCAAAATAAGCTTATATAAGCCATTAAGTTTTAAATAAACAGGAGCAAAATTGGATTATGAAGCACAAGCTCACAAGCCCAAATTATACAAGCTTACTTTTAACGCTTACACACTTATAAACTAGAGCTTATGCACTAAATGTTTTCATCTAGCAAATTTGTCATATGGATATACAATTAAATGTACAATTTCATGCAGATGTTATAATGGCGTTAGCAGGGTCAAATGTCGTTTTGTTTGGGTTATCAACTTATTTGTCCGTTTAACATATGTGTACGTGTTTCAATAATTTGATCATTATTGTTATTTTTTAGGAGAACAGGAGACCAGTTATGTCTATAAGTGGAGTAACTTCCACTACCCCTGATAGCTCATAGAAAGATGTTCACTCTATAGGTGGTGGAGCTTTTACTCATGATTGGCTACCTGATGGATGGATTGCGGTAGTGTGGGCTACGTCAACTGGATAGAAGTACATGGTATTAAAGGAAACTGCAACTCGGAGGACGTTTTATCCAAAGCAATAGGTCCTGAGCTATCTTGCCATTCCCAGTAGCAGCAATTCCAACAAGAGAGAAGTATGATCGATAATATGGAATCAGTATCTTTCAGTCTTGTGATGGTGTCAAAGAAGGAATCAGAGGGCATTGCGCTTCTCTATATGTACGGCAGGTTTTTTTCATGTCATTCAATACTATCGAAATATCACAAAAGATTAATGTATCCGAGTATGTCAATAACAGCTGCAATCGTTCAGCCTTTGAGGTAAATGTGGTCTTGAGTTTTTTAGGTAACTAGAACTCACTTGAGTGGATTTGTTTGTGTTCTAATTAATGTGTATTCAGTTGCATAAATGTATTTTCATCAAGGAAATTGTTTGGTGCAACAGGGAGGGGAATGGAAAAGGGTGGTGGTTGGAGTTTAAAAGTCTTGGTTCAGATGCAAGGTAACTCCTACTTTCTCACTTTTGGTTCTTTGCATATTGGGTCACCAAGCTTTAGTATATTTGTGTGTTATACTGTACCATATAGATGACTCTTGCTTCTGGGCGCATGTAGATGAAGCTTAGATTTCACTTAGAAACTTGATGAATGAAGGATTGAGCAAAAATGTAGCCAACATTGTACAAGGGTTGGAGGAGTTTGAGGCTTACCTGATGCATGTTATCAATGAATTTTTACAAACTTAATGTGAATTTATTAGATAGTCTTGATGGAATTGTGTTATACTGTACCATATTTTGATGTTTGTACATCTTTTGTTGCTCGAAATGGAATTGTGTTCTTTATACATATAATACATGATTAGTATATTTTTGTTTCTAGGTCTAAGGGTGAGGGAAGATTCTTTTTGTATTTTATGTTTTTAGGAAAGCAAGTAAAATTATCCCGGGTTTGAAGGAGTGGGCGGAATTAGTTGCTAGTCAACTAACCCAAATAACTACAAATGCAAATAAAATAAAATAACTGAAAATAAAATAGTTGTGAAAACTTATATGGAGAGAAGTGTGTTTACTTAGACTTCGTTACTCCCTAACTATCTTTTACCGGTTGATTAGTGTGTTATAATTGCGTGGATGACGGGTTGCATTCCTTAATACCAGTTGTGGGGGTGTGTACGAACTTCCCCAACTCTATAAGCTCCTACTTCACTCCTATGTCGAGCCGACTAAAAGCTCCTAACATGGGATCACTAGAATTCGCTTATGCATTAAATACAACCATATAATCGTAGTACACATCTGATCATGTTTCTTAAGACGTTCAAGCAAGTTACCGAATAGGAGGTTAGCCAGTTTTCTTAAGCCTAACATCGATAAACATTCATCCAATACAATTAATAACACACGATTCAACCAATAATTAATAGTTAGGTTTCATTAGATCTAAGCAAACACGAAGAAAACCTAGCCTAGCATGTTAAACAAAAGACAAGAACAAGATAGAATCAAACAACACATAGACATATTGAATGATTAATTGATAACTTATCTTCAATGTAACATGGAAGATCTCAAGGTGAAAAACCTTGAAAAAGCTGCTAAAATTCGTATTAGGGTTCCTCTCTAAAAAGTTCAACCCAATGAATGAAAATTGCGAAAATATATATAGGAAAACAGATCTGACGGCGTCACTCTTTGGGTTGTGACGCCGTCACCTCGCCGTGCTAGGGTTTCCTGACGGCCTCTTGACGCCGTCCCCCTTTAAGTCCCAAAATTCCATTCTGGCTTATCAAGGGAAATCTTCACATCCACCTCCGTTTGTCTAGCTTGACGGCGTCACATCCTATGCCTTGACGCCGTCATGGGTACTGTTCCAGCAGAATTAGAGACTTTGTCGTTTTCTTCACTTTTATGCTCCAAAAACGTCCAAAATGCTTCCTTTTCCAGATTTCTTCTCCAAAGTACCTAAAATGACAAAAGGAACGATTTAGGGCAATATTTGATCAAATAATTACGATTTAGGGCTTAAATGACCGCCAAAAGCGGTACACTTTTCGCCTCATCAATAATGCCACGTAATGCCACCTCATTGCCCAGTAATTCATTATCAGCCATGTCATCCATGTAAGCAATATTTTTAATTCATAAACAATATGTTTTTATAAAATTTATGTGTTGGCAATATGTTTTTATTTGGTATTAAAAATCCGAATAAAAATGGAACACACAAGGATCGAACCCTGGATCCTTTCTAACAAATACAGAAACAGCCCAACCATCAGACTAATTCAATATTATTGATTGTCTTATCAAAATCAAAACTGATAAACAGATATAGAGCAATTCAAACAAACCAAATATACACGTATATTTGTTTCAAAAATCATAACCACTTTCCTTCTAAAAAAGCGGGATGACCTATTCAATGACCAATAAACGCCAATATATTTGTTTCACTGATCACGTAAAAAAAATCCTCAAAACCCTAATGATCCTGTTCATGATTTCAAGGTATATTTATCATCTACTTACTAGGTACGTATGTAGCCCTGTTCATGATTTCAAGGTATATTTATCATCTACTTATTCCTTAATGTATTGATTTATGTTTTCTGTGGTTAAGTTATGGGATAGTACATATGATGAATTGTCAACTATAGTAAATAGGTTGTGTGAGTATAATTGAATATTGTACGACCACCAGGTTTTTGTTTTGTATATATTATTTTTCCATCACTTCTTCTAATCTTTTTTGTTATTTGATGAACTATGCTACTTTTTAAGGAACGTAAAAGTCTGGATTCATTCGAATTAACACAAGCTGCTTGGTATCAAATATGGAGTTGAGTTGGAAAACACATGATAAGCCAAAACACATGAGCTGGGCTAAATTTTTTAGAAGGTGTGAAGGTATGTGCAATTTTATCTCATTTTCGTCTTTCTTTTGGGTAATTTTTTTCAAATTAATGTTTATTTTTCATTGTGCAGCATATTCTTTTAACAGTTTTGGCTTGTGGGCAAAGGTGAATGACTGACTAAAGTTGTGTACCTGAAGCATGACAAGGCAAAATACTCGCTAGGTACCTGAATTAAGGCTTAAGATGACCTAGACGCATATGATGGTTTTCGATTCTCTATGTTAGGTACTAACGAATGTTATTTTCTTAATTGCTTTTGTGTCGTAGGATATCTTTAGTGTATGGCTTTTGTGTCATAGGATATCTTTAGTGTCGTATTAATGGTGCAGGCTATATTGGTGCGTTTGAGTATGTTGATGACCACATATCAGAAATATTGATGTCGAACTGAATGGATGCTCGAACAAATGTGGTATCAGCAGCCCACGTTCTGATGTTGGTGTCATGGAAATTGAGCCATCGAATGCTATGCTTCTCAATCATGGACTTTGTGTGTACTGTGTAAGTCTATTATTGGTTTTAAAAAAATGCGAAAATGTTGGGCAACAAGGATGTTATATAAAACAGCCCAAGGTTAAGTACCTTGAAATTTGTTGTTACAGTTGCAAATGTATAACATGATATACAGTTAAGTAAAAAGGTAACATGATAGCAAATGTGTCCATTCACTTAATAAATTATTGTCACATCTAACGACTGAACTGAAGGTATATATACTAATACATATTTAAATCATGGTTGGAATTGTACTAAAACGATGTTATTTAACTTTTATTAGTAAAACTTTTTCATAATGTTAGCTATATCAGATGATAATGTATACGATCTTTACCTATATCAATTCTCACAATGTTTCCTAAAGTATCTGTCAGATATTCTCTTCAGGTTAAAGATACAAGTTTAAAGATGGGCTGATGATCAAACTATTTTAGGAACATCATGTGAAGGGACTCACAACCACCCTCTCCCTCCAACAGGTTTCAATACTCATTTTAAGTTTATAAATTATATTTTCAACAGCTTGATCGGCATTGGAAAGTAATTGCTTTTAGAATTTTTGTCTACCTTTTGTTAATGATCTCCCAGTTTCCAGTCAAAATGGTAGAGTGAAGAAGCCAGTGGAAGCTAAACATTTGCTAATCCAAATGATATTCTAGGTCGTATTCTCCTTCCAGCTTCAAAGGGTGTATATTTAAAGTCGAGTCCATGGTGTATATTTAAAGTTGAGCCCTCTGTAATCCAAGGTACTATTTCTGAATCTTACAAGGTGAAAACATCCAAAGTCATCCCAAGTATTGAGATCACTGTTGATTGCCCCATGATGCCAAAGTGCATTTGATGTGATATGCCTACGCATCTGAAAATGTTCTTTTAAAAAATGATATATAGGATGACATATTTAGTGCAACGATGCTTACACCTGTTGAGAGACTAGCTATGATTTATGTCAGGAATCATGTTGTCTTGACTATCAGAACCACATGAAAAGCAACTGATTGGATTAGCAACCAATATTATTAAAATTATTTTTTGTTCCATTATTACACAACTCATTCGAAGTATATATTAATTGTATTTTAAGTCTATTTTGATGACGGTACAATAGGAACTTCTATATGACTAAGGTTGTGTCTTTAATAACAATAATAATCTCCTAAAATAAGGAATGTGACTAAAGTTTCAAGAGTAAGATGAGTTCGGAGTTTATGTCAGATATGGTGATGATGCTTGATATAACACATAAAATGGGTGAAATAGAATAGTGTGACTAAAGTTTCATCATTGAGATGAGTCAATTCTGAGATTATTGCGATAATGATGATAAATATATATGTTGCAACATGTTCAGAATTGACCTATGCTACATTCAGCGCAAATTGGGTAACGTTTTGGTACGGGTCAAAACAGGTTGGGTTGAGTAAAAATGGCCAAAAAAATTTTCATTTTTAGTTTCTATATGTATAATACATGAAATATTTCATGGTGGTCCTAAATTTTTGGCAACAACTCCTTTTTTTTGGGAGAGGGTTTATACCCGGTGAATATGAACAAATCCTTTCCTTTAAAAAGATCTGTTGTATATCATTATCACGTGAACCACATAGCAAAGGGGGTGTTTGTTAAGCTTATTTATGAGTTTATGAGCTTATTTTGAAACTTATGGAGTTATATAAGCCCATTATATCCAAAATAAGCTTATATAAGCCATTAAGTTTTAAAATAAACAGGAGCAAAATTGGATTATGAAGCACAAGCTCACAAGCCCAAATTATACAAGCTTACTTTTAACGCTTACACACTTATAAACTAGAGCTTATGCACTAAATGTTTTTATCTAGCAAATCTGTCATATGGATATACAATTAAATGTACAATTTCATGCAGATGTTATAATGGCGTTAGCAGGGTCAAATGTCGTTTTGTTTGGGTTATCAGCTTATTTGTCCATTTAACATATGTGTACGTGTTTCAATAATTTGATCCTTATTGTTATTTTTTAGGAGAACAGGAGACCAGTTCTGTCTATAAGTGGAGTAACTTCCACTACCCCTGATAGCTCGTGGAAAGATGTCCACTATATAAGTGGTGGAACTTTTACTCATGATTGGCTACCTGATGGATGGACTGCGGTAGTGTGGGCTACGTCAACTCGGTAGAAGTACATGGTATTTAAGGAAACTGCAACTCGGAGGACGTTTTATCCAAAGCAATAGGTCCTGAACTATCTTGCCATTGCCAGTAGCAGCAATTCCAACAAGAGAGAAGTATGATCGATAATATGGAATCAGTATCTTTCAGTCTTGTGATGGTGTCAAAGAAGGAATCAGAGGGCATTGCGCTTCTCTCTATGTACGGCAGGGTTTTTTCGTGTCATTCAATACTATCGAAATATCACAAAAGGTTAATGTATCCGAGTATGTCAATAACAGCCGCAATCGTTCAGCCTTTTGAGATAAATGTGGTCTTGAGTTTTTTAGGTAACCAGAACTCACTTGAGTGGATTTGTTTGTGTTCTAATTAATGTGTATTCAGTTTCATAAATCTATTTTCATCAAGGAAATTGTTTGGTGCAGCAGCGAGGGCAATGGAAAAGGGTGGTGGTTTGAGTTTAAAAGTCTTGGTTCAGATGCAAGGTAACTCCTACTTTCTCACTTTTGTTTCTCGGCATATTGGGTCACCAAGCTTTAGTATATTTGTGTGTTATACTGTACCATATAGATGACTCTTGCTTCTGGGCGCATGTAGATGAAGCTTTGATTTCACTGAGAAACTTGATGAATGGAGGATCGAGCAAAAATGTAGCCAACATTGTACAAGGGTTGGAGGAGTTTGAGGCTTACCTGATGCATGCTATCAATGAATTTTTACAAACTTAATGTGAATTTATTAGATAGTCTTGATGGAATTGTGTTATACTGTACCATATTTTGATGTTTGTACATCTTTTGTCGCTCGAAATGGAATTGTGTTCTTTATACATATAATACATGATTAGTATATTTTTGTTTCCAATTATTTTGTTAAACATATTTGCTGTTATTCATTATTTATTTTATGTTGAAATAATTTTGGAAAACAATTTTATGAAGCGAACCCGCCCATTGTCAAAAAAAAAGAAAAAAAAGAATAGAATAATCTTTGTGTGGATTTAGCTTTCCGGATAGATTGCTTCAAAATCAAGCTGCTTATTAAGAAGTAAAAACCACAATGATTACTACTGTCACGCCTGTTGACCCTAAAACTTGAAATGTTGTCCATACAGTTTACTAATGAAAATCGGCAAAGGCAGCATGTGTGGCAAACCTCTTGGGCTATAAGCACTCGATTTGTTGGTGGTATTATAGCGACTCATGGAGATGATGCGGGATTAATGCTCCCCCCAAGGTTGGCTTCTGTACAGGTATCACTCTTCAACTCAAAGCAGCTGTTATCATTACTCTCTTCAGATACATTTTTAGCTGTTATATTGTGGATGTCTCTTTGCTGGTCATCTGTATCATGTCATATCCTCTAGGATTTCCCTACTGCACTCTCCAGTATAAATTAGGTTCTTTGATGAATTAAAATGCTCAGAATTTATTTTGCATAGTTGCATACTTTTAGTAGGGATATTGAAGTATGTATGAATTTACGGTATTTGTTATGCTTAATATTTCATGACCAGTTACCTGAGTAACGGCATACTGAAATTCTGACAATGATTTATGATCATTGTAAAGCCTTTTACGACACTATGAAAGATCAAAGGAAGCGTGGTTCTTTGTTCATCATCTTTCGCTGCTCCTTAGCTCTCATCTTCTTTTCGTGTGTCACGTTTTTGAATCTCCACCTGGTTATTACAGGTAACATCTTCTTATTCCGTTTTTATAACACTCCTTTTTTTAATATACAGATGATAATTAAGCAATTAGTAAATAAGGTTAATATATTGGCTATGGATGCATTGTCTTCTATTATCGTTCGAGTCGAGGGTATATTAAAGGTGGTTTCTGCTAATGTTTAACCTTACTAAAACTTAATATTCAGTTTTTTTAGGATATGGGGTAATTTTAAATTGGACTCAGATTGATAGAAGCAAGCTTTGTTCTATCATGCATACAATCACAATATGCATTTCTCCCTAAAACTACTGTTCCGTGTTGTGTAGGTTGCAGTATCTAACACAAAAGTGAAACTACTTTGATCAGAACCTTGAGATTTAGGGGCACTAGAAGCTCTTCTCAAGTCTCTTCGGCCCAATGTTTTGAAGCACATATAAAAATTCTCAAAAGCGTCTTGGATTCGCAGGTAGTAACATGCATTTTTAAAGGGTTTAACTCTTGATTCAAAAGTTACGCCGACGACACTAAATACAGTCATACTAAATGTGGACTTTATTAAATTTTCAGATAGCTACAATCATAGGAAAGCACCACCAACAACCAGATAAAAGCATATTTTTTGGTGAGTGTGAATTAGTTTTGTTGGAGATGATGGTATATATTGGTTATTCAAAACTGATTATTTGACCGGCAAACCAGAATGGCCATAGAATTGTAGTATTATACAGTTTTTCAATACCTTTTGGGAAGTATAAGTCTTGGGATGGGTTAATCTAATATGGGGAGAAAAGACTTAAATTATCTGATAGGGTCGGCATAACTTTGTTGACACAAAAAGATAGTCCTAATTACTAGAATGGACTGAAAAGAGGTAAAATTACGGAAACAAATTAAAAGCGTAAGCATATTGTTATTTTTTAGGATTTTCCCTTACTAATGCCTAAGCACTTGATAATCACTTATAGCAAAACACTAGAAATTGATACTTGTGGACTGAAATGCAAGTTTTGAGATAGCTTTAAATCTCACAATGCCAATACCACTCTTAGTAAGGCTTTACAATTTACGCGTACATGATGTAGTAGTTGGTTATCCTGCCCGGTGTTTTATTGAATTTTACGACCCTCCACTTTCAACATTGTACATATGAGCTTAGATTCAGATATGAAATCGACTTTGACACAAAAAGTTAAATGATGAAAATTGAAGTAAGATGCTTCTATGCATCTCAAGGTTGGGATTCTCTTATATGAAATTGAGTCTTGAGCACTTGATACCATTAGATCGTATGAAGTCTCATATCTATCATTCTCATCAGAACGTGTTTATAGTGTTCTTATAAAGGAAACGAATTGCATTTCCCATACTGATTGAAAGTGGTCTACATTCTATTAAGAATAATACAGAGCTGTTGATTTTTGCGGTTAAGTCTCGAGATAGGGTTTTCTCGGATGGTGTTGAGTAGTCTTCCATGACATTTTGAAATGCTTGAAGCATTGCTATGCAACGGGCATTGCTCAACATTATCTCTCCAGCTAAAAAGTGTAAACCAACCTAGGGAAAAAACCATCGTACAATATTTAGTATTTATAGCATAAATTAAAATTCATGGATGAAAAAGGTAATAATATGCGTGGGTCAAGCAACGTTGGAATGGGTTCGGAAGAAAGACATTTTCTGTCAATTTCTTTCACACATTTTTAAATAGATATGGTGTTCGGTATGATTGCAGGAACAACTGTGATATATTTTGAAGAGTCTCTATAGATTAAACTTAGGCTTTTCACTCTTCAGATAATTCTTTTTGACTCATTTGAGTTTAAAGCAAAACCCAAATAGATCCATTTATAAATGGGTCTAGATTGCTCTCAACTGGGTTCTTCTATACTCCGTACTATAGTAAATGGTATTCATACAAAATTACCCATATGACCCATTAGCTCACTGACCCACCAATTCGTCATCCTCTAACTTTAGGTGCAAGTGTATAAACATTAATTTATTTTCAACATATGTGTGGGCAGGCAGATGTATGGTGTGATGGAGTTGAGCCATAAGTATCGACTCATCTCGAGGGTGCTTTAAACATTAGTTTTGTGGGAGTGCACTCACCTGTTGGTTGAGATGCGAAACATGACCTTGGTATGGCTCACCAACCATTGTTGATAAATGGGTACATATTTCGCCCACGTAACGAAAGCAAGTATAAAGGTTAGTTTGACCTCAATTTTTTTCAAATTATACCGTAGGTGTAACTAAATTTTTCATTTTATTGTTATCATACTTTTATTAATTGCGAGTTTTTAAAAAACGGGATCTTACATATCATTGTTCTTTTTTTACAATATCTAATTACTGAAATCGGATCGATCTCTTACGATCATACTAAAATTTTAATTTCTTAACAGTCATTATAATAATATTCATGAAATATTATTCTTCTTTTTTAATTACAATATCGAATTACTAAAAACGGATCGATATCTTGCGATTATTTTAAAATATAATTTTGTTATATTAAATAATATTGAATTGTTTAAACTCATAATATAAAAGTTCCTTTGATTATTACCTATGTTTAAAAATGTAATTTTACTANTGCTCTCAACTGGGTTCTTCTATACTCCGTACTATAGTAAATGGTATTCATACAAAATTACCCATATGACCCATTAGCTCACTGACCCACCAATTCGTCATCCTCTAACTTTAGGTGCAAGTGTATAAACATTAATTTATTTTCAACATATGTGTGGGCAGGCAGATGTATGGTGTGATGGAGTTGAGCCATAAGTATCGACTCATCTCGAGGGTGCTTTAAACATTAGTTTTGTGGGAGTGCACTCACCTGTTGGTTGAGATGCGAAACATGACCTTGGTATGGCTCACCAACCATTGTTGATAAATGGGTACATATTTCGCCCACGTAACGAAAGCAAGTATAAAGGTTAGTTTGACCTCAATTTTTTTCAAATTATACCGTAGGTGTAACTAAATTTTTCATTTTATTGTTATCATACTTTTATTAATTGCGAGTTTTTCAAAAACGGGATCTTACATATCATTGTTCTTTTTTTACAATATCGAATTACTGAAATCGGATCGATCTCTTACGATCATACTAAAATTTTAATTTCTTAACAGTCATTATAATAATATTCATGAAATATTATTCTTCTTTTTTAATTACAATATCGAATTACTAAAAACGGATCGATATCTTGCGATTATTTTAAAATATAATTTTGTTATATTAAATAATATTGAATTGTTTAAACTCATAATATAAAAGTTCCTTTGATTATTACCTATGTTTAAAAATGTAATTTTACTACCCTTCTTTTGCTATAGAAAAAATTGCCAACAATATTTATAAGTCATGCCCGCCCATTGGGCGGGCTTTGAAAGCTAGTAATATATATATATATATATATATATATATATATATATATATATATATATATATATATATATATATATATATATATATATATATATATATATATATATATATATATATAACTTGCCATTATATGTGGGCCATAACAAAACAACCATATTCAATTTAAAAAATTTGATTTTCACAGACACCTCAAAGAGTTGATAGTGTCCAATTTGGTCAATTACGGGCACAAAACTAATTTGTAAATTCTTTTAACTTTGCGTGTAATGGATCCACTAAGAAGAAAAATAAAAATAAAAAGAATGAGAAGTGTTTTCGGCCACTCATTTCAAATGAAAAATGAGAATTTCATAGGAGATGCATCACTTTATGTAAGTGAATCTGAAATATCTGTGATTATTTTTCATCTTTCTCACTTTACTTTTATTTCTTATTTGATCCTTACTCTAACTTTGCATAATACACTTTCAATTCAGTTAATTATCCGTTGGTAATACTTTTTGATATCTGGAAATATGAGAAGACCTTGACAAAATGATTAAAACATCATTCAGCTATGGAGAGCAATTAACCTACATAAGAAGTAAAAATACATATTGCAGTCAAATTGCAGGGATCAACAAGGCTTGAGAGTTGAGACCATCAAACCAAAACGAGACGTAATCCAAAATACATAGTAACAACAATGTTACAATCTACTAATGTGATTTCAAAACCGGTTTAATCCCAAACTAGACCATAAAACAAGATACAAACATGGAACTGTCTCTTTTAAAAATACTACTTATGAAATGAAAAATTCTTTTAAAAGAGGCCTGGGTTGGTTCAGTTGGACCATGAAAACAATTTTTAGCTTTTTAAAGACCAAGACCGAATATAGTTGGTTCTGGTCCTGCTTTTTGGTCCAACTTATTATTTGCCGATCCATGCCCAATTTTTCCCAATAAAAAACAATCAATCTACGACGACAAGACATGACATGACCGAAAACAAACAGATAGAATATAACCCATCCTGTTTGCTCATTTCAATTACACCTGCACCAACCCATAAAAACCACCAAACGTGTTTTTTTCTGCATTTTACATTAACAAGAAAAAAAACATGGTATCAACATCTGAAACAGTATATTAAAAAAAAAAAACCACTTTTCGTGTTTTACCCATATCGTATCCTTTACTTTAGATTACACGCTTAACCAGTAAAAAAGCTATTCTCCTACTCCCAGCATTCGACACATTATTCCATCCCATCCACAATCACGTACCTGTTTGTTCCTTATGATATGCTTGTTTCGATAGCAACACTGATAGGTTTCCCCCGGCCCATGGAAAATCCTCTGGTGCCATCTAGCATGCGGGGCCCTGGAGGTTGTTTTCCAATATACTGTTTTAGATGTTCGTTGTTGACGGAATTAGATGAAGGTGGTGTGACCACATGAGGCCCTCGCTTGTTGTGATTGTTAAAGCATATACTCGCACAACAATAAATTACATGATCAATCATAGGTTACGACTTAGAGATTTTCTTTTGTTCGCCGCGAGGTAAAAACACCATTTCTATTAGAGATATCGATTTTGGTTGTATTTATCACAAACAGGTCAAATAGAAAACATAAGCTGATGGGGTCAAATGGGTCAGAATTCAGGAACGAGGCAAACAGTATGAAAGTCACCAACAATGTATCTTAATGCAAACAACTTCTCTTTATAGTGTCTTTATACGAAAATTATCTTTTTCTTTTAACGGACAATGGAGTTTGTGTGGGTCAGTTTTGACATGTACAAAAATAAATAAATACTTGTAAACAAACCTGGCTTTTTAATCTCGTTACTGTTGCAAATATTTTCTCCGATTGTGATGGGAACACAAAGAAATATTGGTCAGTATTACACAAAGAAATATTTTCTCCGACCAGTGGGCTGAGATTGCAGTAGACTAGACCAGACACCACTGCACGAGCATCTTTCCAATTTATGCGTCTTTCATCCAATCTGACTTGTTTTGGCTTTTTAAATGGCTGGGTCTCTTCAAGTTCAAAGTTTAACCTTGTTTGCAGCAATTTCATGGCCAATCTTCAGGAACCGAGCACCACCACCATCAATATCAGCTGATCAATGCGCCACCTCCATCACTACAGCCAAAACAACCCTCGGTTCTTTTCTCAACCCCACCCACCACAGATTCACATACTACACCAATCCTATCCTCTCAGCACCACCACCAGCAAATAGTTGACATTCCCTCGGGACTGAACTAGCCAAAGTGGCTTGTTAAAATGATCCTTTTGAGGCATGGATTATGAAACAGAAGATTCTGGAGCATTTCCTGATGTGAGCTTGAAATATTTAGCTAGTTCAGTTCCATTCCGACGCCTTTAGCTAGTTCAGTTCCGACGCCTAAGCTTATTTCAAGCCCAATATTGCTTTAGACGAAATAAAAGCAACCAACCTTGTTAGGAGAGGCTTGCTTTTCTTGTTATTTTCTCCGATTCTGATGGGAACACAGAAATATTGGTCAAGATACAATCTTGAGCTTCAACTGGATACCAGACTCACGTTGGAAGGTCTCAGCAGTTTCAAGGTACAAATGAAAGAAGTTTTTTAGCATGCTGCTCAGTGGAATCATTCAATTGAAAACAAATCACTTGCACAGTGGAATGCATCAACGATCGACATTGGGTTAGAAAAAGAGCCGACAAGAGGGCGGGCAGATGGGTTATTATCCAGTGCATGATTTGCCATTCGTGTAACTTAAGACCAGTGGGCTGAGAACATTGCAGTAGACTACACCAGACACCACTGTACGGGACCCTGGTCATTTTGAGACATCCAAATTCAAAACGCTGCACATCTTGATGACGAGTCTGATGAGTTGAGAATTCAGCTGTAGAATGCAACAAAGAAAATGCAGATGAAAACCTTAACCTAGATTATCTTTGTCTGGTGCAGGTGTAGTTTCTGATGACTCATTACCAGTAATTCGGGTGCATTTTCACTTTACGGCCAATTTATGCATCTTTCATCCAATCTGACTTGTTGCTGCTGAGAGCAAGCACCCAAATTCAAAATGCTTCACAGCTTGAGCCAAATATATTTGATCTTCAACGGATTGGTAACTTTAACCACTTCATTTGGAACTGCAGATTGACAATCCCTCGGCTCTTTTCTCAACCACACCATCCCCTGAGCAACCACCACTGAAGAAGAAGAAGCATCTGGATTGAGTTGGCGGTCATGACTTGCCCACCCAACTTCATTCTCTGCACAGGTTTCTCGGATACGCTAGTCTGCATGCATGAAAATAGCAACTGTCTGAAAACCGAATCAGCAACGTCCACAACTTAATTACCAGCGACTATGTAATGTCATCATGAGGTATAACAACATGTATACAAACATGGCAGATAAAGTTTATACTTTGTAAAATGAAAAAGCAAACTTTTGAGTCTTCATGGCCGTTTAACTAAATGAAAGAAAATGCAGCAAATACTCTAAGGAGGCCGTTTAACTATCGTTGTTGGGGATAAATCGTTAATTCTAATAATAACCTGAAACAAATGCCAACTAATAAGTTGGTTCTAAAACTGGTGCATTTGTTATTTAGTAACCAAACTGTAACTGTTTATACAAAGACCAACAAGGACCTAAGTGTTCGTCGTTTATGTGTACCAAGTCTTTTCAAGGAAGAGGCACCTGCATTCGCAACAGATATAAATATCTAGATGATAAGCCTTAAAGATTCTAAAACTGTCACCAAATAACTATCTGGTGCACACTTCACCAAAATGAGCTAATTTACTCTAGGCAGTGCTTAAGATGCTTTATCCCCGGGTAGGGTATTCTTCTACTCAAGTAGGTAGTAATTTACCAACCTAGTACACTTGCTCTATCATTCAGATCTTGAATAAGCGTTTCGCAATTATGGGTAAACTGAGATGGAAGGCCTAACAAATACTATATACATCTGAAAACTGATCCTTAAGTTGAAGTTGTTCAGCCAATAAGTAAGAAAAAAGTGAACATAGTTATCAGTCTTACAGTTGCTTCAACATACATAGTCTGTCGGGGGAGAAAAAAGATCCACAACAGCCTTTTTTAGGCCTTTCACCTGCAATGAAACCATGATAAGCATTACCATCGTTTATTTTTGAGATAAGCATGCAAAATATGTCTATGAAATTAGCAATTAGATACTTACAATACAACTCAATCAACTCATACATGATTGAAACTAGAAGGTCGAAGAAGCCAGTTCAGTTCATTATATCAGCAGCAGCGTCAGAAGCTGACAACAGAGGCATTCATCATTAACTGTTAGGACACCTCGTTTTTAACAGCAGCCTTGGTTGCAGATGTATCATGTCTCTTAGACTTTATAATACCCGAGCCATTAACGGAATCAAATCTTCCAACCCTATCTTTTGACGATGAATCTTCATGTTCTCGCTCATCATGTACTCTTTGTTTGTCTCACTCTCTGTCTACTCCTAGAACGTTTGCTACTCAACTTCAATTCTGATATTTACTTTTCCTTCTTTTCTGAGCTATTGGAATAGTGTTTCTTCTCAGTGTCTTGGTCTCTATCTCGTTCATCATTTACGTTTTGAGTCCTCTTCTTACTCACATTTCCCTGTGCCCCTCTCGACATTTCTGTCCCTATCTTTTACTGCAGAATCCTTATTACGCCTTTTTGTCGTGTTCATTGTCAAAGTCGTAAGTTGACCTATCTCTTTTCATGCCCACCTCTTTCACTCTTTCTATCTTTTACATCATCATTACCGATATTTGATTGTGTTATTGGTCTATGAACATTATCACTTTCTTTAAATTCACCTTTGACTATTTTGTCTTCCCTAATCCTCGATTGTTCGTGAACCAACCTTCAAACCCTCCTCTGAAGCAAATCGTTCATCACCACGAGCACCCTCCTTGTGTTTGTGCCCTTGTCTATCAGATTCCTTTTTTAGGCCTCTTACTGACATGTTTAGATTTCCATGTGCCCTTCTCAACGTTTCTGCCCGGCTCAAGGCTCTATCATACATACAAATTTGCCCCAATCTTTATCACACATCTCCATGGAACTAATTCTCCCTAAACCCAACTCCTTACACACATATATGATATGTAACGCGACATGATTCAGCATTTGTAAATGTAGTGCCCAATTTGCTTTGCAAACTTAACGTCCAATGTTAGTCGGATCAATTCCCTAGAAAGAAGCCTCAAGAGTAACACTTTTCTACTCACTTGTAACCAAATAACTACCAAATGCATAATTTTCAACTACTTGAATGAAGAAAAGTGATGAAACGAATTTCTAAATTGTATGCAAATATGTCCTTAAACCATATCACACGTGTCCATAGAACCATATCAACCAATTCACAAAATATAGATCATACCAGAACGTGAGTAAGCAAGAGCCAGGAAACAAGTTTCCACAAACACACTCATCAAACCAGTCATTATTTTTTACATCTTCTGAATTTGGGGGTGGCTCCAAGTTAATACACGCGCCTTCTGCATGCACATTCTGCATCTATCATCTTCTGACTCTTAACTAATATTTTCTTGTTATACGTCTCAAGATGAGCAAATTCGTCCTTATTTATCGCCAGTCTGAGACGCTCGACCTTGTTCTCAAGCTTAGAAAGAATTATCTTCGGCAGCTTCTGAATCATTGCCATTCTTTCCTCGTGATCCCTCTCAAGCATAGCCTTTCTGTCCTCATGTGCCATTACAGTTACCATTTGCAGAACTTTGCCCTGTTTCCTAGCGTCAGACATGGATTCCTTGTGAATCTTCTCCCAAAAAGCCATTTTGCTCTCATGATCTTCTACCAAGAGATCCTCCACTGACTTGATTCTCTTTCTAGTCCTTAAATGATAACGGCACTCCTGTGAAATAAATAACTTAAACAAGTCAAGTAGGTGAAGTTTGCAAGTGCAAACAGTTTAAACTGCAAAAATGCACGTATGTTAGTAGAAAATGACAATAATTTATTATATGGGTAGATATGTCTTTGAAGTGAACAAGAGATATGCAAGTCAATACTTCATATCTCCCAAACTATAAGTCTACTTTTGTATTGGTTATAGTTTAATAATAAAAAGTGAAGATCGTTATATTGTACACCAATAACATGTAATGTTAACCAGTAAAACAGTTAAATTTGTTGAAATATGAAAATGAACACTTGTTTTGAGACAAAACATAACAAAAAAGTAAACTTATTAATAAAGAGGCAATTACCTTAACTTAACAAAAAGGTAAAATGCAGTGCGTGATTTGCTTTTGCACATTCAAAATATTTAAAGAGACAATTACCTTAACTTATGCACTATAGTGTTGACAAACAAAAGCTCACATAAGAGCCTTTACCTATCATTTGCAACTAATTCTGACCCCAAGTGAAAGCGAAGGAACCCCCAATTACATTTGCGCCAAAAAGTGTGTCAAAACTATGAAAAGTGCACAACTAATCCCTCTCATTGCAAATTTGGAGCATAATCAAGACTCGGCGCCTATTATGCCCAACTAGTTCTTACAAGTTACAAGGTAAGGGTATAAAAATCATTACGAGACCCCAGTCACAAAGCCAAGCAGGCAGCTACAAGGCTCTATCATACATACAAATTTGCCCCAATCTTTATCACACATCTCCATGGAACTAATTCTCCCTAAACCCAACTCCTTACACACATATATGATATGTAACACGACATGATTCAGCATTTGTAATTGTAGTGCCCAATTTGCTTTGCAAACTTAACGTCCAATGTTAGTCGGATCAATTCCCTAGAAAGAAGCCTCAAGAGTAACACTTTTCTACTCACTTGTAACCAAATAACTACCAAATGCATAATTTTCAACTACTTGAATGAAGAAAAGTGATGAAACGAATTTCTAAATTGTATGCAGATATGTCCTTAAACCATATCACACGTGTCCATAGAACCATATCAACCAATTCATAAAATATAGATCATACCAGAACGTGAGTAAGCAAGAGCCAGGAAACAAGTTTCCACAAACACACTCATCAAACCAGTCATTATTTTTTACATCTTCTGAATTTGGGGGTGGCTCCAAGTTAATACACGCGCCTTCTGCATGCACATTCTGCATCTATCATCTTCTGACTCTTAACTAATATTTTCTTGTTATGCGTCTCAAGATGAGCAAATTCGTCCTTATCTATCGCCAGTCTGAGACGCTCGACCTTGTTCTCAAGCTTAGAAAGAATTATCTTCGGCAGCTTCTGAATCATTGCCATTCTTTCCTCGTGATCCCTCTCAAGCATAGCCTTTCTGTCCTCATGTGCCATTACAGTTACCATTTGCAGAACTTTGCCCTGTTTCCTAGCGTCAGACATGGATTCCTTGTGAATCTTCTCCCAAAAAGCCATTTTGCTCTCATGATCTTCTACCAAGAGATCCTCCACTGACTTGATTCTCTTTCTAGTCCTTAAATGATAACGGCACTCCTGTGAAATAAATAACTTAAACAAGTCAAGTAGGTGAAGTTTGCAAGTGCAAACAGTTTAAACTGCAAAAATGCACGTATGTTAGCAAACAGTCGACTTACACTAACCACATCTGTCTCAGTCGAGACATTCCTCAAAAACGCTCGAAACCTCCTATGCCTTTCGTTGTTTTCATCTTCCGTCCTACAAGACAGAAACTAGTACATATCAATGAGACCCAGAAGTGACCCAAACATAAACCTCAATCAATAGCATCTTACAAAGTTTCGAAACAAAGAAGACTTACACCAACGAAGGACCGCTGACGGTCTCATAACCACTCTCGGCTGCTATTTCCTCTTTTAAGATGCTAAGATTAGCCGTTTCGTCCTCACTTACCGCATGCACTAGACCATTGGGATCGTACTTAAGCAAAGAAACAATCCTCTTCGGAAGCTTCTTAATCACGGTCATTCTTTCCTCATGACACCTCTCAAGATAATCCATTGCTTTCGCATGTAGCTCCTCTACGTAAGACTTGTCCTCCTTGTTCTTAAGCTTCGCAATTATATCGCTCTTAACAGACTTCTTAATTATATCCAATGAGCTCTCATGAAATACTTGCAAGAAATCCTCGATTGAACTGATTGCCGGCATGATCTTCGACTGTGAAATTTAATAAGCTACTGGTTAAATTAATATACGACAAGTGATCAAACAGAAATATATATCATATCATAATCTTGACCTTATCCATTGCGTTCTTAAGCTTATCATCTATAGCTGCTCTTATAAGACTTGAATCTCTTAAGAAATCCTCGAGTGGAATGGTCTTAGACTGTGAAATTTAATAAGCTACTGGTTAAAACGACAAGTGATGAAACGGAAGTTGTCATATCATAATCTGAGTTACACTAACCAAATTTTGTTGTTCAACTTCCATCGCCAATCGCCTCAATGCATCTTCAAACTTATTTTTCACTTCATTCTTTGGATCTTCCATTTCTACAAGACAGGATGAATGAAGTGGTTAAAGGTGAATTTAAAGAAAGTGATAATGCTCATAGACCAATAATACAATCGAAGATTGGTAATGATGATGTGAAAGATAGGAAGAACGAAAGAGGTGTGCATGAAAAGAGAAAGCATCCCGATAGGTCAACTTACGATTTTGACAATGAACACGAAAATAAGGATTCTGCAGTAAAGGATAGGGACAGAAATGCTGACAGGGACAAAAATGTGGACAGGGACAGAAATGTCGAGAGGGACACAAGGAAATATGAACATGTGAGTAAGATGACTCATAATGTAAATGATGAACGAGATAGAGACCAAGATACAGAGAAGAAACAAGATTTACGTAAGGGGCATGATTCCAAAAGCTTAGAAAAGAAGGAAAAGAAAACATAAGAATCTCGCCATGAAGAATTCAAGTTGAGAAGCAAATGTTTTAGAAGTAGAGAACATGAGAGAGACAAACGCAAATTTAGTTCAATTACAAGAATACGTATTGTAACACAATGGAACGACTCAAAATCATTATAAAATCAAGCAACAGTTAAGCTTAATTTGTGAAACACCAAATGCCATTCAATATCTGCATTTTTTCAGCTAGCTTATAGATATCAACAATGTTCTAGATAACTTAAAGTTGCCATATAGATACTACATGATGAAATCTTAAAACACACTAATAAGTGCATTTTCGGCTGCAAACAGACATCAAGTCATATCCAATCAGTCTAACTAAAATTATTAGCAATCACTACTACCATATATAAACTCTAGAGTCAAATGCTCTGGATCATAACTACAACAACAAAAGGTATCATCCGCTAAACCACTTGCAATAGTGTTACTACTAAAAATTAATCACGCAAAACGGACTAAACTGAAATCGAAACAGATACATTTCACTCGATTACCACAGTCTGTATCTTAACATTTCTATCCTGCTCAACATTTATATCCCGCTCAGCATTTCTATCCCGCTCAACATATCTAACATTTCTGACCCCCTCGGCGTTTCTGTCCCGCTCAAAGTTTCTGTCCCTGCATGACATATTGAACACAGAACAACACTCTTATGGCCAGGCTTGAAAATGAATAAAAATAAAATGTAAATAAGTTGTATTGGGCTGTATAAGTGTCCCTACACATAAATACATAAACAATAACTAGAAGAAAGTAAATGTAATTACCCGATGGGCTGCAGTATTCGCTGAGATCGTGTTTGCATCGTGTGTTTTGGCTCGATAACTTTTCGCCGTGCTTTTTTCCCCTTTCCTACCGTGGCATCTTTTTCCACTGCATATATATTATACATGCTTAATTGGGTTTGACTTTTCGTACGTTTAGTTGACCCCTCAACTTTTCAATACATTTAAGTGAAATAAAATTTCAAAAATAAATCTTACATTTATTCTCTGCTTTCCTCTTTTGTGAAATGACTGTTCGCCTTCTGAATTCTTCTTCCCTCCATGCTGTAGAGAAAAACGTAAATTTCATTAATAGTTAACCAAATGTGCTAGTTTTACTTAATTTTCAGAATTAGAGGTAGAAGGTTTTACCCTTACTTTCCAAGATGGAATCAGTGATCGTCATTCTAGCATCAAGCAGCCTATCAATCTCAAACATCATGGCCTCAAAATCATTCTTTAAGAAATCCTTGGCCTTCTTGTTCTTAACTTTCAAAAGACATTGCTTTTCAACCTTTTCAAGAGCAGAAATCATGTTTGCATTCCGTTGACGCATTATATCCTTCACTACCCCAACACACTCGGAATAATCGGCGCGCTCCTGTGAAATTAATAATCTAGTGATTAAATTGATATACGACGCGTCAAATAGCTTAAACAACTAATTGATATGCAATTAAGTTGGTATGTAAAGTTGCATATATCACTTACACTAACCTTATTACGCATCCCCAGTAGCTCGTCAAGTTTCTCGTCAATCATTTTCTTCCTCGCTTCTTCTGATAGCTCCTCTGGGATTGTGTCGGATATCTTTTTCCGGACATAAAGCTACACCAAAAAATTACAAAATATTACACATAGTTAAATCTATTTAGATTCTACCATAAACACTATTATTTAAACTAACCAGTAAGAAGACTGTGCATCCACTTAGAGTCTTTGTCTTTTGTCTCTTGTCTTTATTGTATGTGTCAATGCCACGCACCAAACACTCCACCGCATGTGTCGCCCATTTCTTCTTCTTGATGGAACTAACATTTTCTACATACTCTAGATAACTTCCAGGTAGGGAATTCTTTGTCGGTGCACAAATAATAAACCGCAAAGCATAAAGAGCAAATGCTCGGTTGAGGGTATCCTTATCTTTGCTTTCTTTGAGTTCTTTCAAGACCTTTATATTAGATACCAGCGACTCCTTGACGTTATCCGATAAAAACATCCTCGTTTGCTCACTTGGAGGTTCCCTTACCTGGTTTTTATGTATATCAACCTCCTCATCCCCATCTTCCACACCCATAATGGAGGTGAAATCCTGAGGTGTAACTACACAACGACTACCATCGGGTAGCAGGAGACTTCTATCGTTGGTGTTGAACACGGACACCAATTTCTTTATCTTTTCATTATTTTGCACCTTGCCGCTCATCTCCAAAAGCTTGTAGAACGGGCTATCTTCTAACAATTTTTTCCTCTCCGCCCCCAAGGCATTCATTTCATTCACAAATTGCTTTTCCTTACAGCGGACTAACTCTTTATGTTCTTCGTGAACTTCCTGTGGTTGTTCTTCTTCTTCAGTCGTGGTGCGACATCTCAATAGGTCATCATACTTGTTTAGATTTTCCATTTCTGAACCAGAGGAGGTTCCCGTTCCTGTTGCTCTTGTTCTTGTTCGCGGCATCTCAATAAGTTGTTTGTTTAAGAAAATCTGCATTTTATCAGCAAAATAAGAACATCAATACAGCAACAACTAAACAACAAGAAGAAGTTTGTAGTAAGCTGTTGGTTAGAATGTACTATGATACTATCAAATAAAACTCAGCTGAAAACAAACTACATAAGATCGGATCTTAGGCAGTTTTTTTTGCGGTTTAACATTTTCTTCTTATGGTTCTGCTACCACACATTTTGTAGGTTTTCTATGTACAGTTTGCTACCACAGATATGGGCTAATGAATGTGGACAGATGAAACAAATTAGTCTGGCACAGGGCACAAAAAAGTCCAAACAGCTCACTTTGAGCTCAATTCCAAGCTAGCAAATGATTTCCAATACTGGATTTCCTTTTTGTTTATGATTCACTAGCAACAAATCTCCACAGATCAACAATTGTTATGCATTTCCAATAATTATTAAGCTCTACATGTGATCTAGAATTTAAGCTCGTTTAACTGGTTTAGAAGATTTTGTGCAACTAAAAAGTGGTCTAAAGGACTAAGTTGTTTAAACTACTTATGCAGAACTTCTACCTAGGTAATAACAGACTAAGAAGAACCAATTTATCAACTAAAAATGCTCTAAATCTAATTTACCCTATATAGAATCTAAAAAACTGAATCACGTATGCAAATTCTACTAAACAACTAGAAACTGATGCAATACACTCCTAAACTAATACTATCATCAAATTACACCTAAATGAAATCCAACTTATGCCCAAAACCATGTTTGACTGTGAAAAGTCAACTGTGCCAAACACCCTTAATTCAAACAGATATGACAATTATAAGAAGCAAATGAGAGTATCAAACTACCAAACCATCAAATAACCTCATATACTGTTGCATTAGACAGGATAAAGCTCAGAAGAATAGTAGCATACAACAAAACAGTGTACGGAACCAAAGTAGCTATACTAGGACATAAATGTAACAGTGACAAGTAAATGAAGCAAATAGCACTCAAAAGCTAAGATAAGCTAGAATAAGCAGTTTACTAACTAAATAAAGCAGACTCGAACAATCAACAAGCTAATTTCTAATTCCTAAACTACTCAAAGCAGATTATGCAAATTGAGGTGAAAGTTGAAATGAGAAGCTTACAAATCTGGGACCCTAACCGAAATAGGCTTAAACATCACTTCTGAACCAATTTCCACCTCTGATTACCCCATATTTTTCATAAACCTAAACCTTTGACTTTCGTTGACTACAAGCTATTGATTAAGCTAGAATGAGCTTATGAAAACATGTAAATGAAGATTTGAAAGCTTAAATTGCAATTAAGTAAAAACTGAATTTATTATTATTATAAAAGAGAGTACAATGCTTAAGAAAAATTAGCTGCTCACTATACTACTCCTACTCCTAGAACTAACAGCCTTCAATATGTGAGTGAGGATGAGCTTTTATAGCTGAGATCTGTGTTTCTTTTGATGCCTTTATCACCCTTAGATTGCCTTGGTCACCAATCCATGAATTTCAGCCCTTGGATTCAATCATATACACGCACTCTCACGTGGATTGCCAACGTGGCATTCCCTGAGGAGCTTCTAGACGCGAGTAATTAGACTATATTACCCTTAATCTCTGTAATTTTGCTGTAACAGTAACTAGGGTTCATGGTATTTTCTGGGTTGGGTAATTGGGGGTAAAGGGAGCGGGTAAATATTTTTTATATTTGTTTGACTTGGGTTAAGGAAAGTGGGCCGAATGGGATTGGGCTTTGGGTTTTGGTTATAACAAGGGTGAGGGTTTTGGGCTGGAACAAGCTTTTGGGTTTAATAGGGTGAATGGGTTTAGTAAATTTTTGTTTAGTCTTAAGATTTTGGATTTAATCACAAGGACTAAAAGTGTAAACTGCAAACTTCAGGGACTTGTTCTGCCATTTTCCAAACTTTATCCAGGGACTAATCTTGACAAGAATTGATTCTCCAAGGTTGATTTTGACTTTTTGAGCTTGACTTTGACTGTTTGACTTCCCCGGCTTCGGCTTTTGACACTTTCCATTCTCGTGCTCGTTTTTGTCGGTTTTCCTTGAATTTAAGTATATTTGTGAAATATCCGTACCTGCACAATCACAAACACAAAAACACACTATCTTTGGCATTTATGGTTAGTTTTTGGTCGTTTTGGTCTTAATTTGGTAAATAAAAGGTGTATGAATAAGCATACACCATATGGTATATTACAACTCTCACTAAACTTTAAGCTAAGCTTAAGTAGCACCAAGGTTCACTAAGCTATCTTAGGAACAGGTTGCTATTTGGAGAGGGAAAGGTTAGTTTGTGAATGACTCAGCATTTAGTGCACAAACTCGACAACCTTTACCTCTCCTTATGAATCCTATTTATATACAATGTAATCTTAACCTATACGATAAAGACAAATTACAGCTGCCTAGGGTAGAGACAAAATACTTACATATTTTGTCTCTATTACATCAATCTATTTTGGGCAAGAAACAAGACTACTTTCCTAGGGTCAGGATTAACCCCTTCCTGAATTCAAGCCATTCAGGGTAATGCTGACGTTGAGCAGGTACTGACACTTCTAACAACTTCAGCATATTTCGCCTAAGTCTTTGCCCAGTCTTCAGGCCACTGTTTATATCATTTGTCTTTAACTCCTTGTTGCTTCAGTAAGGTGTAACAGGGATTCAGTGAGCTAATTGCCATCACTCACTGAATCCATCATCTTCTTCTTTGGCTTAGGCCAATCACTGAGAATCCGCCTCACTGAATGGAAAGTCTTTACTTCATAGACTTATCCTTAGCTTCCTGAAGATGACTCACTGAATGACTATTCACTCAGTGACTTGGTTGTGTTCAAGATAGTTCATCACTTGGCTTAATTTGTGTTCAAATCTTGTAATCAGGGACTTGGGTGATGAATGAACCCAACAATCTCCCCCTATTTGAATATAAATTATGCCATGTGGTATATATACTTTGATTGGACACTGATATAACTAAAACTTCAATTTTATTCATAGTTATTACAGTTCCTAGAAATCAAAAAAAAAAAAGTTTGGATAGTTTGCTGAGCTGAGGTTCACTGAAGGAGATAACCATAGCCAAGAGCTTCAAGCTTCCTTTTCTTAGACATCAGGAGATGTTTGTCAGGATGATTTCGAAGCTTGACAGTGAGTTCCATGCAGAATCTTTGATTTTCAGGCCTTGGAACAGCTGCGGCCATAACCAGGAACCCAGACATTGTGACAACCCCAGCTTCATAAATGTCTGCCCATCTCTGAAAAGCTTGTTCCCCATACCCATCTAAGAAGAAAAGACCCCTTTCTGGTTGTTCAATAACTTGATTCAGTGCGAACGGAACCCCTTCAGGGAGAGCTCTGTTGCAGTTTAGTCCAGGGATCTTAATTTCTTCTTCAGTGCCAACTTTCTTCCTCTTCCTGGAAGGTTAAGGTTTGGGTTGCTGTTTGGTGGCCACTGATGGTGGGAGGAGAGAAGGGATCCCAAGTTCTTGATGCTTGGTGGCCAGTTTATCATAACGAGTCCTGAGAGACTTCATGAGTTTCTGAACGACCACGTTGCTCTTCTTGGCAATTATGGGACCCAATTCGTCAAGCTCAGTTATTCCAAAGGGAGTGAAGTTGAAGTTGGTGTGGACATCGAAGTTTCGCTGATCATTGCCTCTGAAGACAGTGACAGTGGCAGGATCGGTGTTTGCATGAATCTTGACATCAGTGATCGTTTCAGGCTTGAGTCTTTGTGTCATAATCCAGGTGTACCTTTCTATGTTCTTCTGCCTGATGTCAGCTTGCTTCTTCAGTCTGGCATCTCTTTGTTGTTTGAGAATTGCCATCTGAGCATCCTGAGCCTGTTTAAACTTCTCCCCAGCTTCAGCTTTTGATAAGTCCCCTACATCTAATCCCACGGACTGGGCTTCTTGATTTACAACATCTATCAGGAGGGGTTTGCTAATTTGTTCCTCCTGAGCTGCTGCCCTCTCCCTTTCAATCCTTGCCTCATAGGCATTGATCTCCTGTTTAGTCATTAGGTAATATTGGCCATTTATTTCATAAGGAATCCTGGCTGGTTCAGGTTCCTGTTCAATTACCATGACTTGTTTGCCTTTGTCAAGTCCGGAGGAAGATGTTTCAGGTTGCTGTTGAGTAGACGTTGTAGCAACCTGAGCAGGAATCTCCCCCTGACCAGAAGATCCAGGTTGTTGTTGTACTTGGATTGTGATGGGGGTTGTGGTGTTGATGTCGTCAGCGGTGGTTGTGGTGGCAGGTTCAGTGGGTTCTGCTTCATCTATTGGTATTTCCTCCCCCTCAACTGTTACCCGATCGTCAGTGAGGGTAAGAGTTGGAGCTTTGGAAGCAGTACCCTGGAAGGCTTGAAAGAACTCAGTGATCATGGCTTTGATGTCAGAGGTGTCCTTCTGAATGGTAGACACCTTTTCTTCGAGGGACGCCTGAGTACCTTCAATCTTTGTCATTCTTGAACCTAGTTGCCATGCCACTGTGGTGGAAGACTTGGTCCACTCAGCAACCTTATTGTTGAGGTCATTGACAGTGGTGGACAAGGCTGTTACTGAGTCACCAAGGGCCTGAGGGTCAAAGGACTGAAACTTCTGAGCAAGTTGAGGAAAGTCCTTGGAGTTGTCAATAAAGGCTTTGGATGCCTCCAGCATGCCCTTGGTGAGTTCGGGATCATCTTTAACAGAGGTGTGAATTTCCCTTACTCTGTTACCCATGGTATTCAGCTTGGTAGAGCATTTGTTGAGAGCATCAGTGCTCTTGTTGAAATGTGGGATGAGCTCTGCCAGTGTGCTTTCAATTGATGAATACTGTTCCCGAACATCTTCAGTATATTCTTCGACATGGTCCTTCAGTAGAGTGTAGTGGACGGCTTGTTCAGTATGCATGTCGAAGAAGTCATCAGAGACCTCCTGAAAAAGCTCAGAGGTTGCTTTCTTCAGGAAGCCTACCAGCTTGTGTCCAGTGAGGACGCAGTGATCATCAGGGACTTCTGGGGAATCAGGATGTTCAGCTTCAGGGTTTGATTCCTCCTGAGCATCTTCCTGTTGGGGTGGAGACTTAGGTTCATCAGCAAGTGTTATTTGTTGTTCAGTCTCCACGTCATCCCCAGCAGCAAAGTGCTCTTCTTCACTGGCCTCGTCTTCATCATCATCAGACTCAAGGAGAGACTGAAAGTCCGCCAATGAGCCGATGAGAGGTGTATGGCTATCCGGTTCCCCTTCCTGAGAAGGTTTGCCTTTGTTTTGGTCGCTCCCTGACCCCTCAAATCCAACAGCTTGGGTTTTAGCCATCTGGTCTTTAAGGTCAGTTTGCGAAGAATGCGCTTCGCCGTGAGTGGGTTTTGGATCCATATCAGTGGGTGGTTGTTTGCCCTCTGAGTCTTTGTCCCCATGCGACCCTTCACGCACTGATGGGTGTTTCCCAGTGCGATCACTAGGGTCAGTGATAGTTGTTTCCCTAACAGGGGGCTGTTGTTTTCCCTCTGAATCATAAGGAAGTTTAGCTGTGCCCTCAGAGAAAAGCTGTGTTGAGCGAGTCTCATCACTGGGCGAAGTGAAGGTTGGGCCCCCCTTTCCAGCAAGGTTGTGCTGCCTTGCCGAAGATTTAGGGGCCTTCTCTCCCTGAGACCCTGGCTGTGATTTGTCAGTGCTGTGAGCAGGATGTGATTTGTTGTGGGTCCCCTTCTCAGTGGAGTAGTGCTGCCCCACCGAGGATATAGGACCCTTAACTCCCTGAGACACTGATTATGATTTATCAGTGCCGTGAACAGGATGTGATGGGTTGGTTGTTTCCAACTCTACTACCTTGTTTATGATAGCCGAGCCTGATGGAGGGTTATTGCCCGAGGACACTGATTATGTTGTATCAGTGTCCTCCGTTGGCTGCTCTTGCTGGTCTTGTTGTGAGTCCTCATGAATGGGTGTCAGTGGAGGCAAGGTCAGTTGTTGTCTTAGCCTCTTCTTAGGCTTAGAGGAGGAGGAACCAGTGGCGGATGACTTGGGTCTAGTCATCTTCCTAGAACCTCCACCTTTCTTCTTCTCTGATAGAGAAGGCATAGGGGATATCACATCGGCGCCCTGAATTACTGACAGCATGTATGGTGTCAGGGCGACTGGTGTAACCTCAGTTGGATCCCTTGGGTAGTTGGATCTGTCCAAAACATTGGGCTCAAAGCCGAAGGCATCAGGCCTTTCATAGGTTGTACCCAAGAGTTCCTGAAGCACACAGGAGATAAAACGTGGGTAAGACATGTGTTTGTTTCTAGTCTTACCTCCTGTGAGCTTGGTGATGAGGTCCTTGAAGATTAGTTCTCCAACATTTATTTTTGTACCCTCCAGGAGACTGTACACTATCATTAATTGATTAGTGTTAAGTTGCTCCAAGGAGGACTTGTTGCCACCAAGGACCTGAGTGACAAAAGTCATCAGGATCCTCCATGGTGCTGGAAACCATGTTTTGACAATGGGTGTTTTTGCCAGCAGGGTCCCTGGGGCCACTTCAGGGTGTTGTTTGTCATAGGACCCAAGTGTTAGCAATAATGCTATCACTTCTTCTCTTTTTGGCAAAGAGGCATAGGTGTCAGTGTAGTCAAGGCCTGTGGCCTTCAGGAAGAGAGGGAGATTAAAGGCAAGTACTTTCTTAGAATTCAAAATGTTGAAAGTTATTACTGCCTTCTGGACATCATCAGCGTGGGAAACCACAGCTGTTGCCCAGAACTCCTTCAAGTAGTCATGGTATATGATGGATGGGGTCTTGGTGAAGGCTGTGGCAAGGAAACAGTTTTGTAAATATTTTACCACATCCCTATAGGCTGGAAAGCCTTCGGGATAGGAAAAGTTTCCTACCACATTATTTTTGGTCATGTCTACGCACTCAACAGGAAATTTTACTTCTGGTGCGTAGGGTATCGCTTTTGAAGAGGCCATTTTGGTCAGAAAAGTTGGTCGGAATTATAGTCGGAGAAACAAGTTTTGTAAAACACACAAAGAATGCAAAAGATTTAGATAATAATAAGCAAGTGTGTGTTTATGTTTTGCAAAGGGGTATTTATAGGGTTGGTGGGAGTTTTTGAAGATGCGGATGCCAATGGTAAATTATTTGACTATATATAAAGATTTCACATCCGCATTAACTCCATTTTCCCACTTTCCTCGTTTCTCGCAACTATTTTAGTAACTGCCAAAATATGAACAGTCGCATGACTCTGCAAATGCCCTTTTGCAGAGTTTTGCATTAACTGTTATGTGATTAGGTGGTCTTTGATGTGGGGGCCCAGGACGTGGATGCCAGAAGGATAAAGACATATATTCCTATATTAAATATAAGTCAGTTACTGATCCTAGGACATGTATAACTAATACTTAGCATTAAGTTAGTCATAAATGCTCATACATGTCCCAAGCCCCCTGAATGTATTTTAACATTCAGTGTGGTTAATTTAACCACTCAGTGTGCAAGGTGGTTTTACAAGCACACTGATCAGGGTTGTTCAGGGACCTAGAAGAATATTTACATCATGTTGGATAAGTCAATCAGTGACCTAATTTTCAATATCCAACATGCCCAGCTCAGCTTTCGGTCTTGTAAAAGTGGGTTCATCCAGGGGTTTGGTGAAGATATCAGCTAACTGATACTCAGTGGGGATGAAAAGTAGTTCAATTTCTCCATTCATGATGTGGTCCCTGATGAAATGATATCTGATATCAATGTGTTTGGTTCTTTGATGAAGGACAGGGTTGTTTGAGATGGCAATTGCACTGGTGTTATCACAGAAGATAGGTACACTTTTGTAATGGATTCCATAGTCACTGAGTTGACTTTTCATCCAAAGTACATTTGCACAGCACCCTGCAGCAGCTACATATTCAGCCTCTGCTGATGACATGGCCACTGATTGTTGTTTCTTAGTGCTCCAACACACTAGTTTCCCACCTAGGAATTGACAGGAACCTGAAGTACTTTTTCTATCCATGTTGCATCCTGCATAGTCTGAATCAGTGTACCCTTTAAGATCAAATCCTGAGCACTTAGGGTAATACAAACCTAGATTTGGAGTACCCTTTAGATATCTCAGGATCCTTTTCACAGCTGTGAGATGTGATTCTTTAGGGTCAGATTGGTATCTTGCACATAAGCAGACTGAGAATTGGATATCAGGCCTTGTAGCCAGTAAGTACATCAGTGATCCTATCATCCCTCTGAATAAGGTCTGATTTACTGATTTACCAGTTAGATCAGGGCCAAGATTGTTTGGTGGAGTCATTGGAGTCTTCACAGAAGCACAGTCACTGAGATCATATTTCTTCAGTGTGTTCTTGATGTACTTCTCTTGACTGATAGAGATTCCTTTATCAGTTTGTTTGATTTGGAGTCCGAGGAAGTATGTGAGTTCACCCATCATGCTCATTTCAAATTTGTTTGTCATAAGCTTTTCAAACTGTTTACACAGTTTATAACTGGTTGAGCCAAAGATGATGTCATCAACATATACTTGGACTAAGATTACGTCATCTTTTGTCCTGTAGATAAACAGAGTATTGTCTATCCTTCCTCTGACAAACTTGTTTTGGATCAGAAAGGCTGATAGAGTATCATACCATGCCCTGGGAGCTTGTTTCAGTCCATAAAGGGCTTTCTTAAGTTTGTAGACATGGTTGGGGAACTCATGGCTTTCAAATCCAGGAGGTTGTTGGACATAAACTACTTCCTTGAGTTCACCATTCAGGAAGGCACTTTTGACATCCATTTGGTAAACCTTGAAGTTCATGTAAGTTGCATAGGCAAGGAAGATCCTGATGGCTTCCATTCTTGCAACAGGGGCAAAGGTTTCTTCAAAGTCAATGCCTTCCTGTTGATTATAGCCTTTGGCAACCAGTCTGGCTTTGTTCTTGACAACAGTGCCACTTTCATCAGTTTTGAGTTTGTATACCCATTTCATGCCTATGATAAAGACACCATCAGGGCACTCCACCAATTCCATAACATCGTTTCTGTCAAAGTTTTCTATTTCTTCATTCATAGCTAGAATCCAACTTGGATAAGTCATAGCTTCTTTGACAGATTTTGGTTCAATGGTGGAGAGATAATCAGCAAACAAGCATTCATTGGCAGAAGCAGCTTTGAGTTTGGCTGCCATTCTTCTTGTAAGCATTCCCTCAGTGGGTTCTCCAATGATGTTTACAAGTTCAATGCACTGGTCCCTTGACCATCTATCCTGAGGTCTAGGATATGACTGAGAACTTGTAGATGCTTGATAGTTGGGAACTGAGATATCAGTGATTGGATCTTGGGTTTCCTCAACCTCTTCAGTGGGTTCAGTTTGAATGTAAGGCTCAACAGACTCCTGAATTGGATTTTCAGTTTGAGTCTCATTAACCTGATTCTGTTGAGCTTCAATGAACTCACTGATGGAGGGTTGAGGGAGATTGTGAGGAAGGATGTAATAAGAAAAATCAGCATCAACTTGATATTGAGTGGAGGGATTACTTTCAGATTGATATTCATCAGGAGGATATCTGCCTGAATCATCAATCCCAATCTCATCCACTGAGGAGCTTGAGAACTGAAGAGTCTCAGTACTCTCATCAAAGGTAATGTGATAGGTTTCTTCAGTTTGTTGTCTCCTTGTGTTATATACTCTGAAGGCTTTGGAGACAAGTGAGTAACCTAAGAAGTATCCATCATCAGCTTTGGCATCAAATTTGCCTAAGTGGTCCTTGTGATTATGGATAAACACAGGACACCCAAACACATGAAAATAGCTGATGTCAGGGATTCTTCCCTTGAATATTTCATAGGGTGTTTTGTTGTGTCTTTTAACAATGATGGACCTATTTTGAGTGTAGCAAGCTGTTTTGACTGCCTCAGTCCAAAAATGTTTTGAAAGGACTGAGCCATTTAGCATTGTTCTTGCTGCCTCAATGAGTGTCCTGTTCTTCCTTTCAGCCACTCCATTTTGTTCAGGAGTGTAGGGAGAAGAGAAGTTCTGAGAAATTCCTTTCTCATCACAAAAACACTCAAGGTCCTGATTTTTGAATTCTGTCCCATTGTCAGTTCTGATTTGTTTGACTTTTATGTCATTTTGGTTTTCAATGTTCCTGACAAAGGACATAATTTTATCAGCTGCCTGACTCTTTTTGGTCAGGAAGTACACCCAAGTGTATCTTGAGTATTCATCCACGATGACCAGAGTATACTTCTCATGGTGTATTGACATTGGGCTCACTGGTCCAAATAAATCCATGTGAAGTAGATGCAGGCAACTTTTGATGGAAAAATTTTGTTTGGTTTTGAAGGAGGCCCTATGATGTTTTCCTTTCTCACAGGCTGAGCAAGGTTTATCCTTAGAAAACGCCAGTGAGGGCAGGCCAAGAACTTTGTTTTGCTTGGCAAGGTTGTTGATGTTTTTGAAGTTGAGATGAGAGAGTCTTCTATGCCAGAGCCAGTTGACTGATTCGCTTGCTTTTGTAAACAGGCAAGTCCCATTCTGGGTGAGTGTTGACATGTCTAACACATAAACATCATCCTTTCTGGGTGCGGTCAACACAACTTCCTTGTTGGCATTGAAGATTGTTCCTCTCTTATCATCAAACTGAACTATGTATTTTGCATCATATAGTTGGCTGACACTGATGAGATTATACTTGAGACCATTAACATAAGCTATTCTTGTAAAGACTATACCCTTGCAGTTCACTGAACCATAACCTTCAGTAGGAGCAGATGAGTTATCACCAAATACTACTTGAGGTCCTGGTTCTTCCACATATTTGTGCAGATATTGTTTCACGCCAGTCATACTCCTTGAGCATCCACTATCTAGATGCCAAATGGGCTCCCTGGCGTATTTCTGCACAAACAGTGAACTGAATCAGTTTCTTTTGTTGACCCATATCCTAGAAGGTTTGGGTCTCATGGTCTTTTTGAACTTGCTAATGGACTGATGGTCAGCGGTGGAATGAACTGTGCTATCACAGACTTTGCACTTGGATGTAGAAGAGGACTCAGTAGACTGAACTTTAGTATTTTTCAGTCCTCTTCTCTTCTGTATGACCTGTTCATGTCCAGTGGCATCGTGTGAGGGATCTCCACAAATGTCACAGCATGGGTACATGAGACAGTCAACAGGATGGTGGTCAGAGATACCACAGTGAGTGCAAGGGGGTAAGACTTTGTCTTTGTTTTCTGAGACTGCTTAGAAACTGAGGCAGACTTTTCCTTTTGTGATTTTATGGCTGTCTGAACCTTCAGTGAAGTCACATAGGACATATGATCAGAGGTCCTGTGATCCTCTTGTTTGCAAATCATGCAGAACAAGATTCTATAGCAGTCATCAGTGACATGGTTTGTATAATGACACAGTTCACATTTCTTTTGTGACTTGTGTTGGGGTTTGGACCTTGTGGTGCTTGAAGAAGCTGGAGTAAGTTCAGCCTTTATGGGGTGTGAATCTAATCTCTCTGTCAGCTTCTTGACAAGTTCAGTTAACTGATCCACCTTTGAATCAGTGCTTTCTGATTTCACCACAGATGAGGTAGTTGAGATATCAACATTTGGAGCTGAAGGGGTCATGTTCTTATCAGGCTGTTGCCTTTTCAGGATCGTTGTGCCTAATCCAACTCTCTCCTTGGGAGAATGTTGAGAATAGGCAAGAGGTCTTATATCAGAACAAGGTTCAGCTCCCTGAAGTACTTTGAGTGGTGGGAGAGGTGTTGAAGACTCAGAGACAGACTCAGTGGCACTGGGTTCGTCAGTGAGTCCAAGCATCTCCTTTATGGCCTGGCTTTCAGGCTCAAGTATTTTCCCAGTTTCAAAGTTGGGTAGGGCACAGTCAGGGGGTAATCTCTCAACCCAGTCAGAAGGTTTAGGTGAAGGATTTTCTATAAAGGACATGCCAGCTGACAGAAACTTAGTTTCCTTTTTCTCATTAGAGAGATGGTCTTCACCTAAAATGGCCTTATGACCATGACCACTGGGTTTGAGGCTGACTGTGTCAAAGACTCTGGTGTTCTTGGCAGTCCAAGATTTAATTATGGACCTTTCTTTCTCAAGTTCTGCCTGAAGAGCATGGTTTTGTTTAACAAATTCAGTGTTTTGGAGTTGTAATGTAACATTTTCAAGTTTGGCCTGTTTAAGTGCAAGAAGTTCTTCAGTGCACTTGGTCAATTCCAAAGACAGTTTGTTAAATTTTGAAAACAAGTTTTTTCTCTGCTCTTCCACATATTTGAGGTCCACATTAATGTAATCTAAATAGGACTGCCACTGACTCTCATCATCCATAGAGAGTAGAATGTTTACCTTTCTCATGGTGATATTCACCCATTCACCATTTCTTGCAGAGCTCTTACCCACAGCCAACTTGTTATCTTCTGAAAGTGCCATGAGTGCACTGACGTGAACCTCCTCATCTTCTGAGGACACTGATTCCTCATCCCAGTCAAAAGTTTCAGCTACAAGCCCTTTGTTTTTAGCCTGAGAGGGTTTGGGGGCTTGAGTGGACTGAGAGGGTGAGGGATTGGTTTCTGAGAGAGCAAGTTTGGCTTTCAGCTTTCTGTATTTAGCCTCAAAATCTTTTGTCTGAGATGTTTCAGCTATGTTTTGAAAGTGCTGAGGACTCTGAAGCAGTTTTGGTTGAAACTTGCTAGTTCCTAAGTTATTTCCAGAAAATCTATAAGATGGTTCTGACATGGCTTTTGAAAAACAATCTTTTGCAAAATGGCCTTTTATACCACATTTGAAATATTCAGTGTTCTCATTAGCTTTTGCTTTTGAAAAAGGTTTGTTTTTACTGAAAAATCTTTTTGAGTTAGCAAGGAGTGCCCTTTCTTGGAATTCAGTGTGTAGATCACTGAGGTACTCCTCACTGCTTCTTTCATCAATCTCATCATCAGAGTTTTCTTGGAAATCCTGCACAATGCCATTTGAGTAGAAAGCAGTTGATATGGGTGGACTGGTCAAAGATTTCTTCACCTCCTGAATCTTAGGGAATCTTTTTGAGATTAGGTTATCCTCATAGAGAAATCTACCAAATATCTCAAGGAGTTCCAGATTTTGGAGGTCATTTGAGTTTCTTAAACCCTGAGAGAAACTTAACCACTTCTCAGGGAGGGAGTTGACAAAACCAGCATTTATCTCATGCCTGGAAAGGGTGACACCGTCATTGGTCAGCTCATTGATAAGGGTCTTATACCGGGTGTAGGTATCTGAGAGACTTTCAGAGTCCTTGGCTCTGAAAGTATTATACTCAAGTTTCAGGTCCATTATCCTGTTTTCCTTGGTATCAGAGGGGCCTTCATAGCTGTAAACCAGGTCAGTCCAGGTCTGCTTGGCAGTTGGACAGTTGATCACTGATTCCATTACATCGTCAGGAAGACAAGATATAATGATGCTTTTTAGGCGTTGATCTTGGTTGACCACCCTCCTCTCATCCTGTGTCCACTGCACTTCAGGTTTGACTAAACCTTCAACAGTGAGTGGAACATAGGGCCCTTCATTAATGAGTTTAATGTAATATGGTTCTATACCAGTCAAGTAGCAAAGCATTCGCTTTTTCCACTTGTTAAATTTACCAACTTCGAGTCGGGGTGCACTAGCAGTGTAGTTTCCACCCTTTTTATCGACAAGTTGGGGCACATCGTTTTCAGCCATGGAAGGATCTTGATTTTAAAAACTTTGAGCACTCTTGGTTAAAGGTTTTATAAAGTTTTATAAACCAGAGGCTCTGATACCACTTGTTGGTCCCTTTTACTTGGTTATTTAGCTAGAAAGTTAACTAACCAAGTTCCATGATGATAACAATGAGATGAATAAAAGAAAAACGTAAAGTAAATGAAACACAATATTTTTCAACGTTTAAATCTTTATTAAAGAAAGAATTATACCCCAAGTGTTTGCGGAATAAACACTTGGGGATTGAATGACAAGTATGGTATATTACAACTCTCACTAAACTTTAAGCTAAGCTTAAGTAACACCAAGGTTCACTAAGCTATCTTAGGAACAGGTTGCTATTTGGAGAGGGAAAGGTTAGTTTGTGAATGACTCAACATTTAGTGCACAAACTCGACAACCTTTACCTCTCCTTATGAATCCTATTTATATACAATGTAATCTTAACCTATACGATAAAGACAAATTACAGCTGCCTAGGGTAGAGACAAAATACTTACATATTTTGTCTCTATTACATCAATCTATTTTGGGCAAGAAACAAGACTACTTTCCTAGGGTCAGGACTAACCCCTTCCTGAATTCAAGCCATTCAGGGTAATGCTGACGTTGAGCAGGTACTGACACTTCTAACAACTTCAGCATATTTCGCCTAAGTCTTTGCCCAGTCTTCAGGCCACTGTTTATATCATTTGTCTTTAACTCCTTGTTGCTTCAGTGAGGTGTAACAGGGATTCAGTGAGCTAATTGTCATCACTCACTGAATCCATCATCTTCTTCTTTGGCTTAGGCCAATCACTGAGAATCCGCCTCACTGAATGGAAAGTCTTTACTTCATAGACTTATCCTTAGCTTCCTGAATATGACTCACTGAATGATTATTCACTCAGTGACTTGGTTGTGTTCAAGGTAGTTCATCACTTGGCTTAATTTGTGTTCAAATCTTGTAATCAGGGACTTGGGTGATGAATGAACCCAACAGATAACTCATGCGGTCTTATAGTGTTCTAAGAATGCTTCCCTATTTTAACTCTCCTCTTGTATATTCAGTTAGAAGGTTAGGGAAACCAATCAGAATTTATCAGACTTACTTGTGGGACATGGTCAACCTTTCCCACTTGTGCCGTTCTATGTTAACTCAGCATCTATTTGGATCTTAGCCTCATCTTTCGCCGCCTCCACTTCAACCTCCTCATTCTCTTCGTCTTCCACTGCAACGAAAAAAGATAAAAACTAATAATTCGTTTCTTTAATTTTGGTAGAAATATGTGAATTTAAAGCCTAAGAGGTGGACATTAGAGTTATCCCATTATACAGTACACATATCTTTATGTTTAAACTATTATATCACCTGCATACACAGTATTTCAAAAGCTGTTGAAGGTCCGGTTATGGTGCTAACCGCGTTTCGGTTTCTTTGGCATCGCGATCACTTGGTCCTTCTCTTCCCTTGCAAACAAAATTCAGCCCTCGTTGGTAGTATCTAATCCTGGGTTTCGGGCACTAATCTGCTTACTCAAACACGTACCAGATTGATTCACATTCACAGTCCCACAACAAACCGAACCACAATTCTCATGTGAGAATACATCCTTGCTAATCTGAGACGCACCCGCACCAACTTCATTTTCACAAACAGACTTAGGAACCAACTTCCTTTTTAAGACTTTACTTGAAAACTCGTAGCTAGAGACCTTACTTCGTTCTCGCCACTTGTTTCCATTCGGCCATCGGCTACAAATATTCCTTCACCAAGAAGATCCTTTACAATTTCATAAGTATCTGTTCGCTGCAAGTAGTTAAAAGCATTTACATTTTTAATTTCGACATAAAAAAAATCAATAGTTTCCGATACGGCCATCATGTAAAACTTATAAACTACTTAAGCAATCAACGTTCCCCAATTTGTCATAATCTACAAAAAACCGAATGACCTAAATCAAAACACTTTATATAAAAGAGTAACACTAAACCAATAACCAACGAAATTAAATAAATGTACAAAAAAAGCACGCTGGGTTAACGCTCGTTTAAAAAAAAAAAAAAAAAAAAAAAAAAAAAAAAAACGCACCTTCTATGCATTTTTCAAGAATCAGAGTACCTACAAAAAATAAAAAGCAGCAAGAGAAATTAGAACTATAAACTGTAAGAAAAAAAAATTATCTCCAGCATTAAAAATCCCTAGCTTACCTAATTTCAATACCTTAATGAAATTAGAAAGAAGTCGCCTATAATTGGAATTGGAAACTGCAATTAAAGAACAAACACGAATAAAAATATAGATCTTTTAACAACATAAACTTCAGATTACAACAATAATATTTAAACCCTAACCTTGTTTACAACAAAAATAAAAAACGCCACAGCAAAACACTGATATGAGTACATACCTATGACCACCGATGCAATATCGACATGGAGTTTTTAAGATGGAGCTGAGATGGTTAGGGTGTCGAAGCTTTGGATATGCGGATGACTGGAAAAGAAGATGATTGTGGAAGGTTCAGGAGACCGGAGTGTTATTATCGCATAAATGGATGGATCTGGATCAAAGAAACAGGCTAAGGAACTGGGCCTTAGTAGCCTGGTAATTTTGGCGGGAAACCCACTAAGCAAAACGTCGTCGTTGTTTTAGTCTTTTAATATATATTGGTAATGACCTGATTCTAAGACTATATCTTAAATTAAAACTTAATTATGCTATATCCTTCCCAGCTCATCAATGTACTATTGTAATTTTGTTGATATCTAAACTACACTAATACTAGAATTGCTCAAGCCCGCTAATTACGCTCGAATTAAGCCTATTATCAAGACCCATCAGCAAACATTCGAAGGAGGCCCGACTTAAATCCCAGGCCGCGTAGGGCCTGGTAAAGCCTCTCCAGCCAGATTGAGCATAATAGTACTACTGGTCTACAACTGTCACTAACGATTAACATGTATCATCTGACACTGCACAGTGGGGACGCACGACAAACACCACTCTGTACGAGCTAAAGAGGAGGTCAAGAGAAATCCAACGGGGAGAAAATTAATCCCCTAGTGGCCACGGAGGTTCACCTCCGCCGACTCCGGGCTATCCAAAAGGGTAGTCACCATGGGATTAGTTGGCTCGCAATGTCGAGTCGAAAACCGAGATAAAAATTTCTGGAGTGGTGGGTAGATGTGATGCATGAATGCAAGTTAATATTTGAGATGAAGTTGTTGGAGTATATATATTAATCATATTCTTTATGCAAGTTAACTGAATTCAATTAAAATTATTCTTCTTGTTTTATAAAAGGTTCAAGTAATTTTTTAGACATTAAGTTTAGCATTTTATCAAACAGTTTCACAACCTAAAACAAACAAACAAAAAAACAAACAAACAAACAAACAGCTATATATATATTGAAATAAAATGGAGCAGCTACTATTTAAAAACCTAAATCAAACAGCTTAACAACCGCTACACAAAACTATATATATTAATTAAAAAAAAAAAAAAAAAAAAAAAAAAAAAAAAAAAACCGACATAGAAATAACCGTATACTTACGTTAGTGTTGTGTGTGTGTTGTTGAGTGAAATGTTACAGAGAAGAAGAGTTAATTGTTAAAAGGATTTGATTGATTCAGCCTTAACAACCAATACTTAATAAATATTTTCGGTTTAAAATGAAGGAAGGCAAGGAAGATTTGAGAATGAGGATGCTGAAATATAAAAATTGAGATGATCATCATGGCTTTTAAAGGGCCCGCTCCCCGAAGATGTTCATTGGGCCCTGCCTTTTAGCCCATTAGGTAGGTTTTCTTCTCGTTGGTGACTACCTTTTTAGAGGTCTAACTGCGCGCATGAATGTGTTTGTGAACGTTGTAAGAGAAACCGAACGCGCCGCTAGTGGCTTTCATGTGAAGGTGATAAATTTACTTTAATAAGGAAACAAGCTAATAAATGTCGTTCAGCAATTACAAGTGGCAAATTACAATATAAAATATGAGATAAAAAGGGCATGGTACTTCACATATAATAAGACGCAGCTTTCTCTTACGCTAAATGCAACTTGCATTCAGTGGCGCAGCTTGGTGTGTGTGGGGGGGGGGGGGCGGCCGACCCACCGAAGATTTTTTTTGCGATATAGGGGGTATATAGTTCCTGGTGTAGAAAAATTTCGGTATAGTTCGTTCGACCCCGCAAAAAAAAAATACATAAGCCCATGCTCAAAAAAAAAAAAAAAAAAAAAAAAAAAAAAAAAAAAAAAACATTACTTATTTACTAATAAGCCCAAATCCATTAAAAACCGCAATCCAAACTAAACCATTACTTATACCTTAATTTAGTGAGCCTGCATTAAAAAAAAAACAAGCCGGATCCCTCATTCAGCCCCCATTCGACCCGTCAATGCCCTCCACCATCTCGACCTTTACTGTGAAAAAAAAAAAAAAAAAAAAAAAACTCATATCAATTGAAATCAATTAAGATCCCAAACCCTCATCTCAATTCGAAAAAGGTAAATGATTATTATTGTTACTACTTTTATCTAATCTTTTTATTGCTTATTTGATAGAGGTTGATTAGTATTTAGTAATTAGTTAATTAGTTAATTTATTGCTTATTTGATTTGGTTTGTGTCTCAAAAGAAGTTGATCCGGTACACCAGTTCTTTGAGTACTTAGCTTTTGTAATAAATGTGGTTTGTGCTTCCAGTAAGCGTCACGATGAGTTACAAAAGGCGAAGGCAATTGAGATTAAAAAATTATTGGAGTTGGGTGAAATCAAATCGGGAAAAGGACAAAACCAGGTTGGGACATTAAGAAGGGCCGGGGATACACGTTGGGGTTCCCATTTTAAATCCATTTGTAGTTTGGTTAACATGTTTGATGTCACCCGGGCTGTTCTCAAGGGAATAATGGACGACACTACTCGTAATACCCGTGCTCAACGTGGAGATGCTAGTATGGCTTATAGTTACTTGAAGTCATTTGAGTTTGTGTTTGTTCTTCACATGATGAAAGAGATTGTGCAAAAGACTGATGCACTTTGTCAAGGATTACAAAAGAAATCCCAAGACATCCTTAATGCAATGGATTTAGTTTCAGCCACAAAGGTTAGTCTAAATAATTTTAGAAACAATGGATGGGATTCTTTAATTAAGGAAGTTATTTTTTTTTGTCAAAGACATGAAATAGATATGCCCGATATGAGTGCTCCACATAGATCTACCCGGTATCGGCCTCGTAAAAAAGATCTTCATGTTACATTTGAACATTTTTACCGAGTAGATTTGTTTATGGAGACATTGGATAAGCAAATACATGAGTTGGATTGTAGATTCAGTGAGCAATCTATAGAGTTGTTAACTCTTGGTTCGACTTTATGTTCAAAAAAGATTAATATTGATGACATTGTTCTTCTTGTTGAGAAATATTATCCTACGGACTTTACTGAGCAGGAGAGAAATCAATTAGTGGGTCAATTGGAGACTTTTCAAGTTGAAAGGATAAATAATGCTAAGTTAAGTGAGGTAGCAACTCTTTCTGCCAAACTCTTGTAGAAACTGGGAAAAATATCATGTACGATTTGGTTGAAAGAGTGTGTCGGCTACTCTTGACACTTCCGGTTTCGACTGCAACAACAGAGAGGGGATTTTCGGCAATGAAGATATTCAAGAATCGCCTACGTAATAAGATGTCAGATGATAATCTAGCAAACAGTATGGTGGTTTACATAGAAAAAGAAATTGCTGAAAAGTTTGATTCGGAGTCCATAATTGAAGAATTCAAGGGTCTTAAAGGTCGAAAGGCTAAACTCTAACCAGGTACCAACCGTTTGAATTCTTTTTAATGTTTAGTTGTACTTGTATTGGACAAATGTTTAGTTTTTTAATGAATGAAACTTTTTTTTTATATAATAATAGTATTTAATTTTTGACCCGACCCGAATTGAATCACCGACCCGAACATATTACCCGAAAAATAGCGTTAGGAAAAAAAATTTAGATCCCGACCCCCCAAAGAAAATTTTCAAGCTTCGCCACTGCTTGCATTTATATACTTATCATTAACTTGGCAATACCATTCTACTTCGTTAAGCACATGGCAATATTAGAATAGAACAAATATACATATATATATACATATATATATATATACATATATATATATATACATATATATATATATATATATATATATATATATATATATATATATATATATATATATATATATATATATATATATATATATATATATATATATATATATATATATATATATATATATATATATATATATATATATATATATATATATATATATA